>OY856187.1:380683486-380948486 GCA_963693315.1 Diogma glabrata | reverse complement strand
CTCGCGGTGTCCAGTGAGTATATTAAGTCATCAACCACGTCTGCCTCACCACTACTAAGGTGCGCCTCAAATAATAAATATATCGCTCTCTCTACTCCAACCAGGAATGTATTCTTCACCGGAAGTCTCTTGGGATGCAATTCTTTGCAGTTAAAATGATGGTTCCTACGAACCTATCGTAGTTTTTAGGAATGGGTTGGATCTAGTGAATCACTACATCCAACTCCGACCCATATTTAGTCCAGCCAGTTTTGTGAAAATTGCATCTAGGTTGAGGAATAGAGTTTAGGTGTGGGATTTGAATACCTACCTCAAAAATTATTGAACGATGTTGAGAGCGTGGCAAACCTTGTAGGACAGCCCTAGATATTGCAATAGGGTTACGTTGTTCGTTTTTTGTGGAAAAACAGAGGTCGGGATTGTAATAACTTGGCCATCTAGCAGATCAAAAGGTTTTCATGTCTTTCGTATCATATAACAAAAACATGTTGTCGATTGGTCCCGTCAGTTAGTTGTATGCCATTGGGATTGTTATTTGAGTAGGACCACTGATTGTGATGGCTATTAAAGTCACCAACCTATATTGCTGGGTGGTGAAATAATGGTAGAGTATCAGCTGGCCACGCTGTATTTAGTGGTTTATTTACGTTAACAATCTTCGTGATCGATATATCAACAACAATAAGATGTATATCGTTGTCCGTCTGGTGTCAGTAAATGGGTGCAATTCATGATTTCTGACTTAATATACGTGCCAGATCCATATATTTGACGGTAAATAGCACTAATTAGTTTATAACCAATAATTTTTCCTCTAGAGGTAAGTTGATCTTCATCTGTTGCATGCGTTTCCTGCCAGAATTACAACGTTGATATCGAAATAATAACTTTAATAACGTTCAGTTAAACGTTAAGTTTTTGACTTGCTAATGCTTTCAATGTTCAATTGCAAAATACGGACTGAGGGTCCAATATTTTTTGTCTTATTGTGCTGAGAAATACCGTTGTTATTATGATTTTGGTTTGTTTGTTTCACAGAACATGTATCATATGAAGTTAAAAACATCACAAAAAATTAGTAATTTTTGAAGCAACTAAGCAGAGTACAAATAATTTAGATTATAAAATGCACTAATGACTATCACACCGACATCTATTGAATCGGAAAAAGCTTTTTCTGCGGCAGGACATTTCGTCACGAAAATTCGGACAAAATTGAGAGATGGCGCCATTGACAACCTAATTTTTTGAAAAATTGTTTAAAAATTATTATTATGAATTTATTTTTGATTTGTTTTTAGAAGAATACACTTTTATATTTAATTTTTGAAGTTTTTCTAATGAAAAATAATGGAAATTTAAAAATCAATAGCGCTTTTTTTGTGCTGTTTTAATTTTACACATTTTTCTACCACCTAATTTGAAAAATCTAGCTTTTAGTGTTTCCCGGGATTTCCCGGGATCCCGGGAATTTGGCATTTTTTGTCCCGGCTTCCCGGGATTTGAATTTCTACGGGAAATGAGAAACCCTAGTTTAGAATATGTGTCACAACAACACATAAATACCTTTTAAGAACTAGGTCTAGACCTGGGTCCCACAACAACTGGCGTTCTAAGGTGTAGATTAACGCTTTTTTTAAACATCTGCGGGTTGAAGCCACCTGAGACTAAGTGTTCCGGCAAACTATTCCATTTGTACGCAGTTCGGACAAAGAAGTCTCTCTGCGATCTGCCAGTATGACAGCGCGGGATCTTTATCGTTTCACCGGTTGCGGCAGCCGACTGCCGAGTGGAACGGGGGTAAGAATAATTTTGAGGCATGATGCCGCTGATTTCATCTGAGCACTGCTGATGACGATATTTGTAAAAAACAACGAGGTCAGCAACAGTGCGACGATGTTGTAGGGAATCAAGTTTTGATGTCAAATTTCGATCACCCACAATTCGTATAGCCCACTTTTGAACAGAGTCTAAGAGGGCCAAGATGGAAACAGAGGCAGCACCTCAAACTTGACAACAGTACTCCATACAGGGACGAATATAGGACTTATAAACATGGAGCAATTGGTATGGAGTGAAAATTTTTTTGCATCTATTTAGGAGGCCGAGTTTTTTAGACGCGCTTTTTGCCATCGCCATTACATGATCGTTCCAGAGTAGGTCATTTGAAACTGTGACACCCGATAAACGAATGTTTTTACATTCACCTATTGGTTCATCACACATACTGAATGAAATATCTTTGGGGAACTCGGTCTTTAATCTGGAAACTATCAACAGCTGTGTTTTGGTAGAGTTGAAAGTGGCAAGGTTTTGGTCACCCCAGTCGGCGACTTTATTCAGGTCTTTGTTCACGTTTATGGCGGCATCTCTCCGGGCAGGATTAATTCGTTCGTGCATTTTACCTTTTGAAGGAAGGGGCTCGAACGACTTGTGCAGAGTACTATCATCTGCAAAACTATTTATTGGGTTGATGGTGATTTTCAACAATTCGTTGATATAAATCAAAAATAGGGTTGGGGACAATACTGAGCCTTGGGGTACACCAGCGTTAATTAGTTTAGACTCAGAAGAAAAGCCGTCTAAGGAGACCGAAATGTATCGGTTGGATAGAAAATTTTGAATCAGCTTCACAACATTGGGATGAAAACCATACGCAACGAGCTTGTTGATTAAGTTGGCATGCCAGACTCGATCGAATGCCTTGGAGATGTCTAAAGCGATAACGTATGTTTCACCACCTTTATCAAGTATGCTGTTCCAACAATGCGCTACATAGTTTAATAGATCGGTAGTTGATCTTTTGTTTCGAAAACCGTATTGGCTGTCGGATATTAAATGATTTTCTTCCAGAAATTTTGAAATGTGTGTATTAATATAATGCTCGTAGACTTTGGATAGGACCGATAGTAAAGCTATTGGCCTATAATTTGAGATATCGGATTTTGGTCCCTTTTCGGGGACGGGCTGGACATTTGCCAACTTCCAGCACGAGGGAAATATACCAGATTTGTAGGATTGGTAGAATATTTTAGTTAAAGTTAGTGCAAGTTCTTTGGAAAAGGTTTTTAAAATAATGGGTGGAATATTGTCCATTCCTAAGGCTTTGTTGATGTTTAACCCCTTTAAAAGTTTAGCTACTATTTTGGGTTTGAAGTGAAGTTCATTCATATTAACTCCTGAAGACTGGATTTGGGGTATTTCTTTAGGAGTTTCCAAAACAGTGGAGTTCAGAGCAAAGCGTTCAGCGAACAAGTTAGCTTTTCTTTCATCTCGTTATGTTGTCGCCTAAATCTACTTTAGTGCGAATACTGCCTCATAGTACTATATAGTATTATGCGAAAGCTTGATGATGCAGGTCCAAATGTAATCCAATGGGACCCAAAAAGATAGCTCAATGATCTAATTACGCAGATGACATCTTCTTGCTTACACATACACACACATATACGGACATACAGCAGAAAATACAGAGGCAACCAACCGTTGCACATGAAGTTGGCCTCACAATCAGAAAATTAAAGGCTATGAGATTAAACATCAAAGCGAGTACACCAATTACCATCAATAATGCTGTTACGATTCTACACAACATAATACATAAATGCAATGAAATTCAAAATAAAATTGTGTCAAAACGTGGAAAAAAATATATCAAAAATAATTACGTAGATTTCTGGAACTGAAATAGTTTTTATTAGACTGCGAGAATACAGTTATAAGTTTTAAATTAGACTGGCGATAGTGTTTAAGTGAGATGTGATGAACTAAACTTTATTTAATTGTAAACGAAATGCTGTATCTATCGTAAACACAAAACCGTGTAAAAATGAAATAAGGTTTATTTCAATTGTTAATAAATTTTTTTGTGTTATTCAGTACAAACATCTTGTGCATTATTTTGGACGTTGTGTTTACTGAAAATTTCTGTCCTATCAAGAAAAACAAAGCTACGAATGTTCAATGCATGTGTCAAGTCAATACTATGGTATGGATGTGAAACATGGAAACATACAAGAAATATCACAAAACAATTACAGTTGTTTGTAAACAAATGCTTGAGACGAATGATGAAAAGCTTCTGGCCAAACACCAACATTGTGGCATGATGTTTGATACCGGAGATGGACTGGTGTTGATGTTTTCAACTATTCTAATTTTTATTATAGCCGGCTCTGTAATTGTAAAGGTTAAGAACTTTAAGAAAAACGTCTCAAAGCATCTCAAATCACATGAAAATTGATTGTATTATAAATGCGCCTACTGAAAACAATACTGCATGTGTTACAACACCCAAAAAACTAACCCAATTAGTATGAGAATTTATCAATTAATAAAAAATATATTACAAAAGATTTCGTTATTAATTATACAAAAACGAAATGTAGATTGATGAATCAATCAATTTAATATAAACTAGTTCACAGTCTGAGAAATACAAATTTAATTGATTGTTTTGTGTTGAACAATTTAATTAGCTTACATTTGCATATTGATTAATTTTTTATAAAACATAAATATATAAATTTGCATGATTTTTACATTTACGCCAAAAAAGACGTCAAACGTTTGCACGACTATTAGGAGCTGAATGATAATGCTAATAGTTTAAAACGACAACTTTAATTTAGAGTTGCTAAACGATCAAAAGTTGCTCAACAATTAAATTTTACATAAATCGCATTTCGTTTTATGTTATTAGATATTTATTGTAATAATGTTAGTAAATTATGCTTTGTTTATTTCCGTTCTAATATTATATTCATTCATTATCGTTGCGAATAATTTACATTTTTTAAAGTTCTTTTCATTTTACGTTATTAAATTTTAGCCCAGTCGCAACGAAAAAAATATCGAGCGAAATCAAAAGTTAATAATTTCAATGGGGATCTTACACGGAAAGGAAACGAGTCCTCACGTCATTATCACATATTTAATATTTAATGCTTCATTTTTAGTTTAATTGAACAGCGTAACAATAAAAATCCAGTATTACCATTACAATAAAAAAATTATTGCGACACTGATGCATAGGCTAACAGCTCTGGAAACAAAGTGTTCTGGATATATAGTGAGCTAATATCCAATAAATATTTTGATCAATGGCTACCAAATATTATAGATTTTGCGTGGCTCTAATTAAATAAATATTAAAGAAAGCTGCAGTATCCCAACAAACATAAATTCTGTTGTACGAGAAAAAATAAAAATTTTTACGGACAGTGAAAAATCGAAAGTTGGGATGCAAAACTGTTATAATCCTTACTAAATGCTTATGTACGAAGTTTTGTTTAATTCGATTGTCAGGTGCAGATGTTATTGAGCTTTCAAAAAACAGGTGATTCAGGGATCTCCCACTACATTATTCAATATCGCTCGAGTGGAGGGGCATTCCATGTCAAACCAACCAAAAATTTTTAATTTTCAACTTGACCATTTTAGATTTTTATGAAACTTACAGAAACCATTTGTCATGATTATAGAAGTAAAAAGCTATTTTCAAAATTTTTTATCTCATTGCGTTTTTGTGTAATTAATTTTTAAAATTTTGGAATATCGTCATTTTGGGGCACATCTGTTTCGTCGTTTCAAATATCTCAGGTTGTATAAAACAGCTGTTTTATTTTTCAGCTGTTTTAGCTGTTAGACCCCTCATTTTAAAGAATGTTAAATGAGGTTTGTAATTTGATATGCTATTCGTCTATGTTGGGTACGAATTTTTTTTTTGAAAATTTCTAAAAACGGTTTTTAAAAAAAATCAAATATAGTGCTTTCTTAAAATTTTGAAAAAATCATGTATATTTTTTGATTAAAATGCAGCATTTAAAAATATACTTTTTACTGTTTATTTTTAATTTTTATTTTATTAACAATAATGTAATCTTCCTTATAGTAACAATTTGAATTTTATTTTTTATTTCATAGAATATCGATTTCGACTTACGTCCTCAGTTCTTAAATTATTATTACAATTTTTGCTTAAACTATTACTTATAAACTATTTCAACTGCTATTTTTTATTATTATGTCATATATTTTGTTAGTTTTAGTATTGTTTTTATGGTTATATATTTCTATTTCTTCTAATCTATCTAGATGTTGTCCTCTTCTTTTTTTATGTAATACGGTTAAATTTGTGATGATATTGGTGTATTTGTGTTTTTCTATTGTTAAATGTTGGGCATATCTGGATTTTGGATCGCTTCTGTTAATTTCATTGGTGTGCTCAACAAATCTTTTTGTGAAGGACCGCCCCGTCTGACCTATATAAAATTTACTGCAGTTGTCACGCGTAAGTTTATAAACACCTGTGTCTAAGGTTTGGGGTTTTTTGGTTTTTAGTTAATTTTCTATTTTATTTTTATATTTGTAAGCTGCAATATATTCATATTTTCTTTAAAGTTTTTTGCATTATTTTGAATGTTGTTTTATTGTTTGTTACGTCTACGTAATTTTTGCCTGCTAGTTTTTCTTCATTATTCAATGTTGTTAGGGCTTGCAAATTTTTCTTGTTTTATATTTTCTATTTAATGTGTCAATTATTTCGTTTTAATATCCGTTATTACTGGCTATGTATTTTATGTTGTTTAATTTTTCTTGATAATTTTCTGCATTCATAGGTGTATTGTTCAATCTATTGATCATGTGGTTGTAGGCAGCTAGTTTATGTTGGTATGGATGATGTGATTTAATATTTATTGTTTGATCCGTTTGGGTTGGTTTTCGGAATATTTTGAATATGTGTTTTGAATCTACATTTTTAATTGATAAATCTAAAAAATTTATTGTGTTATTTTCTTCATTTTATAACGTGAATTTAATCGAAGGTTCTATGCTGTTTATGTATTGGTGTAATAGATTAAGTAGGCGTAACATACAATAAAACAACATTCAAAATAATGCAAAAAACTTTAAAAAAATATGGGTATATTGCAGCCTACAAAAACAAAAATAAAATAGAAAATTACCTAAAAACCAAAAAACCCAAACCTTAGACACAGGTGTTTATAAACCCCGTGACGACTGTAAATTTTATATAGGTCAGACGGGGCGGTCCTTCACAAAAAAATTTATTGAGCACACCAATGAAATTAACAGAAGCAATTGTAATGGATAGCCTGGAAGAATGCTTGAACACAGTGTATTATATTCTCTGATTCTTTGGTTTCATTTGTGATTACCATAAGTGGCTTGTAATAGTTTTTTTTCCATCCATCATTAACAGACACCTTTTTCGTATAGTCTCAGATTCATTAGTTGTCATTTTTTTATTAACTGGTACCGCTCGTAATAGTTTCTCATCCATCCACCATCAATAGTCATATTTCGTATAGTTTCCGTAACCCATAGTTTTTTATTTTTCTTAAAATTTAACTAAATTTCCGTTAGCTGGACAGACACATTTGAAAAGAATTGAACTAATTGCACTAATTTTAAATTGTAATTAATTAAACATTTTCACTACTTATGGTAAACTTAAATTTTAACCGAAAATTGTCTGAATGTACAATTTTCCTTAAATATTATCTATATAAACATTAATATTTAATTTTACAACCCACTAAAATTGACTCACACTGTGATTCCATCCGATTAATTTCACCATACTACTTGAATTTGAATTCTCTAAACACCAACCGTAATTAAACAACGAAGTTTTCAAACCTCATAACAGCTGTGCGTATTTGTCCAATCGTCAACATACAAAGAATTATTATCTTGCTTTGTTACACATTCGATTTTTCTTTGTATGAATATTTCACTTCAAACAATCTTTCCGTTATGGAACTGAACTTCACTGTACTGCTATTGTAGTTTTGTAATACCTAAACACCATAACGTCGATTGAACTTGCATTTGATTCAGTTTAAATTCAATGCTAAATGTTATTAAAGTATCGGAAATGATTTGTGTCGCTAAATTATTTTGTGCAATATTACCAAATCATAAACAGTTTTGTGTAACCATAAAAGTTCCTAACAATTATATGCTTGATGTAAATTAATTGTCTTACATCTAAAACCCTGTATTCGAGTTTTTTCGATACTGAAATTTTTGGCTATATAATGAGCCACTGTAACTTTTTCATTCTCGTATTCCGTCGATTATTTGTGACTGTTATTTTGCTTTTCCGATAGCATTCTTGCATGATAATTTTATTGAAAAAAATAGCATTTTGTTTATCGCGTGTGATTATATTATTAATAAACGTTGCTGACTTTGTTTAAGTTTCGTGTTTAAAGTTGTGAATTTGTACTGTCTGGATCTTGATATAATTTTGGTGTCCATAGGCAGATGTGTAATACTTCTCGGTTATAACCACAGGTAACAAAGTTTTCCAATTTTTTTATACGATCGGAAGTAAAAATTTGAGATGTTCAGAAAAGTTTAGTGATTTCATAAAATGCTTAGAAAAGGATAGCGATTTGTTTTTGTACATGGCGGCCGTATGTTACAAGACGATCTAATCATTAGGACATCTTGGTGAGAACGTTTTACAACTTTATGATTATGAAAATTAGTTTTGTTTGTGGATTTAACCACCTTTATTTATTGCAATGCCAAACGTTACAACAAATTTCTTTAGTGTGTTAAAAAAATTTATTACATTAAAAAAACTGAAAAATCTAGTCAAATAGACTATAAGCAAAATCATAATTTATTCCGTGTGTTAGTAAAATTTATTAAAGAAAAATCTAGTCAAATAGTCCATAAGAAAAATTATAATTTATTTCGTGTGTTAGTAAAATTAAAAAAAACAGAAAAAAAGTCTATTCAAAATCATAATTTATTTCAGGTGTTAGTAAAATTTTATTAAAGAAAAGTTGAGTCAAATAGACTATAAGAAAATTTTTTATGTGAGCTTGAAATTAGTTTTAAAAATCTGTTGAACTGTAAATTGGTATAGTATAAATTTTCTTGGGGTGTCGCATTTCATTTGTGCCGCGAACTAAACTTAACAAACTATAAAATCAATAAATTGTAAAATCAATAAATTAGAAAATCAATAAATTATATAAGCAATAAAACAAAGGGGAATTTAACTGTTTGTGTCGTCATTACTACCTTCATACTAGTTTGACAAAAGATAACAAAGAAGCGAAATACGGCACTTATCTATATGTGCGGATAACAACTTTAACAGCGGCCGGTACGTGCTTGGATTCGATCATATTTTTTTTTCTGTTGTCATCAGTGTGATTAAGTGCTGACCGTGAGCTTGATACAAACGTCACGTCACGGCTACTACAACCTCTACCAAGATCATCGCTTCAAGATTATTCAACCGGTAATTGATCTATATACTACAACAGTTTTATGTCTGCCGTGTGGACAGATTTTTATGGATCAACTTACACTATCCCTGCCAACATGTATTTTTGAGTACATCAGTGGTATCACTGGTCATAATTTCAATCAATCGCGCGATCTATTGGAGCGAGCAACTGGTTTATTCTTATAATTACCACAATATTTCAACGCAACATCCTTAAAATTTTTTGCTATTATCACCGTATTGCTACTTATCATCTATATACAATTTTTGCTGATACTACCGTATCTTCAACGCAACATTTATTTAAAATTTTTTGCTATTACCGCCGTATTTCAACGCAACATTTAAGCAAAATCTTGGCAATTACAACAATATTTCAACGCAATGTTCATATAAAACTTTTGGCTATTATCACCGTATTGCAACGTATCTTCTATATGCAATTGTTGCTGATATTACCATATTTTCAACGCAACATTTGTAACAAATTTTGGCTATTATCACCGTATGGCTACTCATCATTTTATTCAACGTTTATAAGTACAAAGTTATTCAACGCTGATGATTGCAAGTTTATTTAACGTTTCTACTTATCATTTTACTCAACGTTTATAAGTACAAAGTTATTCAACGCTGATGATTGCAAGTTTACTCAACGTTTCTGATTATAATTTTATAAAACGTTTATAATTACAACTTTATTCAACATTTTTTATATACAAATATCTCCGTCGAGTTTCCAACGTGATCAACAGTTATTGCAAACTTATTCAACGTATATGATTATAAAATGCGACGTAATCAATGCGGCAGTGCTGATGGAGGGCTGAATTAAATCTGATTGGAGGCCAGGAGGATATACCTAACCATGGGTGAGTGTAATTGATTGTTTTTTTTTGTCATTCTTTTGGTATAGGGGGGTGAATGTGTGTGTGTGTGTGTGTGTGTGTGTGTGTGTGTGTGTGTGTGTGTGTGTGTGTGTGTGTGTGTGTGTGTGTGTGTGTGTGTGTGTGTGTGTGTGTGTGTGTGTGTGTGTGTGTGTGTGTGTGTGTGTGTGTGTGTGTGTGTGTGTGTGTGTGTGTGTGTGTGTGTGTGTGTGTGTGTGTGTGTGTGTGTGTGTGTGTGTGTGTGTGTGTGTGTGTGTGTGTGTGTGTGTGTGTGTGTGTGTGTGTGTGTGTGTGTGTGTGTGTGTGTGTGTGTGTGTGTGTGTGTGTGTGTGTGTGTGTGTGTGTGTGTGTGTGTGTGTGTGTGTGTGTGTGTGTGTGTGTGTGTGTGTGTGTGTGTGTGTGTGTGTGTGTGTGTGTGTGTGTGTGTGTGTGTGTGTGTGTGTGTGGGTGTAGGTGAGTGAATGAGGGGTTGAACGTGCCGACCGTGGTTCTTTCGTAGAAGGGGGTCGCCAGAGTCTCATTTTCGCACTTGTATTTGTTTCCATTTCTGATCTATTTTGAAAATTGCGTACATTTCTGCATTTGTGCTGAAGCAGCAGGTTTACAATATCTCCTACTCACGATGATTGAGACTAAGTCCAACGGCAATACAACAAATCTAGGTACGCATCCTGCTAAGCCCCTCCCATTATCATCTTGGGAGGCACTTCATTACACGATCCAAAATCCAGATATGCATATATGGAATCCATATATCCAAAATCCAGATATGCATATATGCAATCCATATATGGAAAAACACAAATACACCAATATCAACATAAATTTAACCATATTACATAAAAAAGAAGAGGACAACATCTAGATAGATTGGAAGAAATAGAAATATATAAACATAAAAACAATAACAACATTTTAAATGATAAAATCAACACTAAAACTAACAAAATATATGACATAATAATAAAAAATAGCAGTTGAAATAGTATATAAGTAATAGTTTAAGCAAAAATTGTAATAATAATTTAAGAACTGAGGATGACGTAAGTCGAAATCGATATTCTATAAAATAAAAAATAATATTCAAATTGTTACTATAAGGAAGTTTATATTATTATTAATAAAATAAAAAAATTTAAACAAACAGTAAAAAGTATATTTTTAAATATTGCATTTTAATTCAAAGCTGACAAAAGCACACCAACAGTGAATAATATGGAAAACCATAATAACACATATAATTCTTTAAAGTCTAGTTCCAAATCTTTTATTTTTCCTTCTATTACCGGATGTTTAATCGTCACTGACACAATAAAAAAATCCACATTGTTCGCGGAACGCTTTGCTTTGAACTCGATCGTTTTGGAAATAACAAGAGAAATACGCCAAATACCGTCATCATGAGTTAGTATGAAAATTTTGATCTCAAAACCAAAATTGTCGAACAAAGCCACCGGTCTGGACAACATTCCTCTTATTATTCTAAAAACCCGCCTTGAGAGACGCTGCCATAAATGTAAACGAGCACCTAAAAATAGTCAATTGGGGTGACAAAAATTTTGTCAATTTTAATTCCACCAAAACAGAGCTATTGATTGTTCCCAGATCAAATAGTTCGTCAATGATATTTCAATTAGTATGTGTGACGATCAAATAGACGAATGTGAAAGCGTTCGTTTATTTGGAGTCACAATTTCCAATGAACTACTCTGGAACGATCATATAATGGCAATTGCACACAGCGCATCAAAAAAACTCGGCCTCCTCAATAGATGTAAAAAATATTTCACTCCGTATCAATTACTCTACATTTATTAGTCCAATATTCGTCTTTGGATCAAGTTTGGGACGCTGCACCTGCTTCCATCTTGGTTTTTTCTGACTATGTACAAGAGCGTGCTATGCGAATTGTGGGTGATCGAAATTTAACATCAAATCCTGATTCCCTACAACACCGCCGTACTGTTGCTGATCTCGTTGTTTTTTTATATATATATATATATCATCACCAGAAGTGCTCGAATGAAATCAGATCCATTATTACTCAAACATATTCTTTTTTTCCGTTTTACTTATACTCTATCGGTTTGTGCAAACAGTCAAACTGTTGCGATTACTCACTGTTATTGTGATAGAATGCAGTGGAATTTCTTTGTCCGTACATTGCATAAATGGAATGCTTTGCACAAATCAATAGTCTCCGGACGTTCAATCCACAAAAGTTTAAAAAAAGCATACGGTAACACCTCACAACGCATGTTGTTGTGCAACCTAGGTCTCAAAAGGTATCTATGTGTAGTTGTGATACATATTGCAATTCCTGTATAACACAACACTTCTTATTAAAAAAAAAGTTCTTTGGACCGCCCCATAATTTTTTTCCTTTTGCGCCCCTAAATATAATCATTAAATCTACATCTAATAAGATATTTAGTCTTCTGCCATTTTAAAACGAGACTCAAATCAACTTTATCTGTAAAATGACAAAAACTGATAAGAAGGTTACTGACCGCTTAAACAATAACTATTACATGTGCAGGATACAAAGAAAATTATCAGTCCAACTGGTTGAAATATCAAGGAAAAGTCTCATGAGCACACATAATACAATTAGTATTGGACTTCCTATACGATCCCAAATTCATGTAAAAAATATTGACATTAAAAAATAATATAAACGATTGACCACAAAACTAAGTACCTATAGTTCAAAAAACAAAAAAACTTAAAGTTTATACTAATATTTACTACCCATAATCCTTAAACTTCATTTAATTAGTTTCCGTTTAAGGAATAAACATTCAATACATTTATGACATATCCATTTTTCTCTAAATTAAAGTCAATTAAAACAAGGAAATCGATAATTTGAGCAAAAGTAAGTTATAATTTGCGATCAGTCTTTCTTCAGTTGTCTTGTCTATAACTTTCTTTGAAATGTCAAAAGAACTGACATTGATAAAGAAAATTTTGACTTTTACACTGAGACCATGTAGTAAAATATTAATTCTTTACTCGTAATTACATTAATAAACATCTACTTAAATTAATTTTTTTACTCTTCCGAATAACTTAATGTTATCGTAATTAAAATCTTTTTCCGTCTGGTTCTTGTCTTATTTAGCAATTCTTGGCATTTGATTCGTGTTGTTGAGCTGATAAGGATAACAACTGTGTAATTTATTAATTTATGTTTTTCTGTACAGATTATTCATCTTATTTTTTTATCTCACTCACTCAAAAGGACCAACTGTGTATGAGGTCCTATAACCTAATGCCTGAAAAAGACTGGAGTATGTAGTAATAGGTTTAGAGTACGTGATTCTGATCTAGAGTAAACATTTCTTTCAAGGTGCTAACTATTATTTTTCATGAGGTTTATCTTCACCATTTAGAACCCTCTTCGGAAAAATGTCACAAATAAATGTTACAGAATGACGGTCAATTATGCCTATGCCACTAGCATGTCGTTTGTTTTATAATGAACTAGCAGGCCCGGCGTACTTCGCTACGCTTATAAATAAAGTTTTTGCGAAGATATTTTGTTGACGTAGGTAGAAGCAATGATTTCAAAAGTGGTAGTGAGAAATGATAGCATAATTTTTTTTTTTTTTTTTTTTTCTTTATTTCAGTATAAAATTAATTACATTCATTTTTTTTTATTGCTCTAGCATAAGCTGTTTAGCAATGTAAGTTTTTATATGTAAACAATAATATCAAAAACTAAAAAAAATTACTTCAATTAGAAACTAATCAATGTAGGAAACAAGTTAAACATGTGCTTTTATCTCTTTAATAAATTTGTTAAGGTTGTTAATCATCTTTAGATCCTCTGGCAACCCATTGTATAATGGAATGGACCTATAGACAGGATTTTTTTCTGACAGGTTTGATTTGAAGAACTCAGACATGTAGTTATTCCGATTTCTCGTGCCATACTGATGAGTATCTGATACTGTGGTCAAATCATAACTATATCGGATCATTTTGTTTTTGATTTTAAATAATAATATAAGAAGATCATGTTTGTAAAGCCTATCTAGTGGAATGAATTTTGAGTTTAGGAAGAGTTGTTTAGTTGGATAAAGTCTCGGTAGGTTCAATATATATTTTATTGCCCGTTTTTGTAAAATAAACAGATCGTTTAGGATATAAGCAGCATTTCCACTCCATATTGGGCTTAGGTATTTTATTTGAGACATTATATATGCATTATATATTAAGGTTAAGGTTTCTTTCGGTAAAATATTTTTTAGCTTACGTAATGTAAATATATATGGTACTATGTTTTTTTTTATCTTATCGATGTGCTTATGAAACTTGAACTTTTCATCAATAATTAGACCTAGATAGTTAAATTCGGATACTCTTTCGATTTGTTCATTTCTATATAGTAGGGTGGGTGTTTCAATAATATTTCTTTTGATTCCCAGTATCATAAATTTGGTTTTCTTCACATTTAATGACATACTATTTTTTTCAAACCAAATACTTAACTTTTCCAAATCTCTTTGCATTTTTCCAGATAAGCTTTGCATGTCGTTATCTGTATATTTTATGACGCCATCATCCGCATAAAGCTGTAGCTCACCTTCTAGATTTAGTTTAGTCATATCATCTATAAAAATATTAAACAGTACAGGACCTAAAATAGAACCTTGTGGCACTCCCTGTACAATTGGCATGAAATTGCTTTTGTCCTTATTAATTTTTACACATTGTTCTCTATTGGACAGATATGATCTAAAAAATTGAAGTGCCGACTCATCTAAGTTTATCCTTTTAAGTTTTGATAATAGGATCTCATGATCAACTAGCTCGAAAGCTCGTGTAATATCCAGAAACGTACATCCGACAATTAGTTTTCTATCTAAGTTACTGCTTATATACATGCTAAGATTAAGACATGCTGCTAAGGTGTTTGAATCTTTCAAAAAGCCATATTGATTTTTTGATAGAACATTGTTGTCGCTTAGAAATGTTGTAAGTTGTTTTCCAACAGTTTTTTCAATTACCTTAGATATTGAGGGCAAGACTGATATTGGACGATAGTTGTTAAGCATTAAGTTGCTCTGAGCTTTATATACCGGCGAAACGATTGCTTTTTTTAATTTGTTGGGAAAAGTGTTATTTTTAAACGAATCGTTAAATAGAATGGTAAGAATTGGACACAATTTATCACTAAATTTTTTTAAAAATTTCGTTGAAATAAGGTCAACACCTGTAGCAGCTTTATTCTTCAGCTCATCTATATATACTTTTGTTTGCTCTTCTTTAGTTGCTTCTAATGTGAATGTATTGATTATATTGTATTCAAAACTCTGAATATACAATTGATCATATGAACTATTATTTTGTGGTGAGATGTTCAGAAAATGATTGTTAAATAAGCAAGCTACAGTTTGTGGATCAGAAATAATTTTGTTTTCAATGTTCAAGTTTATATTACTTTTGAACTGCTCCTTTGGGGTTCGGTTACAGACTGCAGATTGAATAAGCTTCCAATATTGATCCGGTTTTAAGTTAAAGTTGCTAAACTCATTCTTAAAATATTGGCTTTTAAGTGTTTTATTTAGATTAGCACACATACCCTTATAGATTTCAAATTGCTCCGCTATATACAATACATCAGGATATTTTTTTTTTAATTTAAAAAACTTTTCTCTTAATTTAATTGTTTCCAATAAATGTTTCGTTACCCAAGGTTTTTTAATTTTCAACCGATTTTTTATAACTTTCTGCTCTGTATTACTTGCAATCAATGTTGTTAAACTATCTATGAGCTCATCAAAATTATTTGCTTGGTTTATCTTTTGCCAATTCTCGTCTTCATCAATTTTATCATATCTAACGAACGTTTTTATAGTTTCAGTCGTTTCTTTTCGGATAATAGTATTCGCTTGAAAAATTAAAGCCTTGTGGTCAGAAAACGAAACATCTATGGTAGAAATGTCATATTGAAACTTAAAAATATCTGTTGAAATATGATCAATCAGTGTTGAACTACTCGATGTTACTCTAGTGGAATATTTGTCTTCAATTTTGTTCAGAACTGAAAACCCATTGATTTGTATTGTTTCAAGGTATTTTTTTGCTTCATTAGAGCTGCCATCTAATAGATCTATATTAAAATCTCCCAACAAAATACTGTTGGGATAGTTAGATAGGATCTGATTTAGTTTATCCAAAAAAAGTACAGTATTTGTTTGTGGTGGTCTATACATGGCAATAATTTTCAATTTCAAAGAAATAACTTCTATCACAATATAATTCTGATTGTCAAAACATTCTTCAATTATTAGGGATGCTTTTAGGTCAGACCTTACATATACACCCACACCGCCACCCCTTTTGTGATCTCTACACGATAGAAAACTTTCATACCCACTCAAGCTGTAAAACTTTGCTTCATTACTATCAATCCATATTTCAGACAGAACTAAAATATGAATTGAAATAGGAAAATATGATAAATAATTTTGTATTTCATTGAGTTTGTTTTTGATGCTTCTTGCGTTGATTAATACAATGTTTAACTTATTTCCAGTATTGTTAGTATTATTTCCGTTAGAAAATATCTGTGTATGATGTTTTGTTATTGGTGAACAGCTGTTTGCTTGGCCGCTATCAATATTGTTGATCATTAATAAAATTACAAAATATAAAAATATAAAAAAACGTATAAAATTTTAAAATATAAATTAAAAAAAAAAAATATATATTTATGTGATAATTTAAATTAATCTTTACTTATATGTACTGGTGTAGTTTCAGCTAAGGTTGTATAGAGTTGTGACTTCTCAAGAGTATTTTCCAGATCATAAAGATGATTCAACGATTCAATTATATACACTTTTGATTTTTCTGTCTTTCGTAGATGAATTGTACTGTTAGTGATCCACAGGAATTTGAAACTATGTTTGGATTTGAACTCTCTCGCTGTTCTAAATATTTTTAATTTAAAACCGGTGAGATGATCCCGGAAATATATTTGTTTGTTTTCACAATTTGTTAATCCTATTTGGTGAGTGAAGAGAGTTTTGTGCAATTTTTTCTTTAACATAAGCTGTTCTTTAATTTTAGGAGAGTTGAACTTTATAAGATGTAAAGACTGTTGATGTAAACCACTTTTAGAAATAATTACACGTGTTTGTTTTATATCTTGGATTGTGATTGTAGTATTCAGTTTTTCAAATATAGACGATAGAACTGTTTGGAAAGTTTCATCTGCAGCTGGAGGGAGTCCTGCTATTATAATATCAGACTCGTAGTCTTTCTGTTTTAGAGAATCTAATTCAGCTTCGATGTTGTTTAATCTTCTGACATATGATTGATTTGCTTTTAATGACGACTCCAATTTATCTTGTAAAACTTTGTTTTCCATCAAGATTTTTTGATTTTCCTTCGTAAGGCTAGCAATACTTTCAACAAGAACTTTTTGACCGTCTTTTAGTTCTAGCATGAGATTTTTTAATTCATGATTTGTTGCAAAGTCGTTTGAAGACTGGGTGCTTAACATGCATTCGTTTGAGCAGATCCAATTACGATCTTGCATTACCTTTTTCAGATTTGAACCAAATATGCTTTTACATTTAGGATGAAAAGATTTTTTGCAAATATTACAGTCTAAGCTGATTTTATTTTCACTAATGTTTTCATTACAAATGCCACAGACTCCAACCATAATAATAATTATCAGCAATATTTGAGGTTATGTTCCACTTAATTGATGATTTGATAGAAACTCACAAAGTATTTAATCCTTTTATTTTTACTTAATCACTTGTATTAGATTATTTATGTAATATTATTTCTAGTTTTTATAAAGTTGATTCTAATAGTTTAAAAAAAACATTTTTGAGTTTAGATATAATTTTGTGTTTACAGGTTGTCAGCGGTTGACATTTATTCAATTTTTATTTTTAAAAATATGAATGAAAACCAGCTGATCAGATCGGATATATGAAAAATTAGCAATCGAAAAAGTTTTGAAGTAAGCAATAAAAAAATTTAAATGACTTGTTGCATTAGTAGCAAACCCGGCGAACTCCGTTTCGCCACCAGATGGCTTCGTTTTATGTAACATTTCGTTTGGTGATTAAAAGATGAAGAAACATTTTTTTTTGTTTTATATTTGAAAAGGAAAAATTTTATTTCATTTCACAACAGTAATGAATTCATTAATTTCGATTAAAAAAAGTGTTATTTAGTTGAACTCCTCTAAGTAAATGAAAGTGAATCCAAAGTAAATACTGATTCGAAGCGTTATACGTGTCCGCAAATTATCCGTTTCATTGAAGTGCTCTTTGATAAACCACATTTTTTGTTTTTTGGTCTGACGTTAACACAAACAAAGCGGATGGTTTCCCAACTCGTGAACACGCAACGTATAACTGCCCATGTGAAAAACAATGATTTTCTAAATTTATCCCGCAAAAGCTAAGCGATTGGCCTTGCGACTTGTTAATTGTCATTGCGAACGCAAGGCGAACTGGAAATTGCAATCGTTTGAAGTCAAACGGAAGATCAGTCGGAATCATTGGTATTCGAGGAATACATTCATTTTCACCTGCGTGCTTTCCGTTAATAATGGTTGCCTCAATCAAATTCGGCATAAGTCTTTTTACCGAAAGTCGAGTACCGTTGCAAAGTCGCGGTGGATTCAAATTACGCAATATCATAATAACTGTACCAACTTTGAGTTGCAAGTTATGTGGTGGAAATCCTGGTAAATCCAGAGAGTTCAAAAACTCCGTTGGATAATTTACTACATCATCGGGATTTGTTATCGAATCAACTGATTTGTATGTCACCAAATCGCCAGCAATTTTTGATTGAATGGTGAAATTCATTGCTTGTACATCATTATTCTTTGCGGCAAGAATTGCTCGTTGACTTAACCAAGCATAATTCTGATAATTCTCACTAATGTTTGGGAAAACATTTTCAATAAGAGCTAATTGAGAGTCTACAAATCGGCAAAAGTCGTTGGTAAGAGTAATTAATCCAGATGTCGCATCAACTTGGACTTTTCCATTTCCAACAGCTAACAATTGTTTGGAAAATTGTGCAGCACTTTGATCATTTTGAAGTTGAACTCTCATATTAGTGGTTAGCGATAATGTTTTTACGTTATTCCATAAAGGTGATGCCTTCAGGCAAGCATTCAATTCATCTGCAGGCGTTCCACGGGGAATTGCTGGCAGCGTCTGCCTGAAATCGCCTGCCAACAATATCATCAAGCCGCCAAAGTTGTTATTTCGCCGAAGATCCTTGAGTGTGAAGTTAAGTGCATCAAGTGATTTCTTATTTGCCATTGTGCACTCATCCTAAACAATGAGCTTGCATTGCATCAACAATTTTCCCATTGCACTGGATCGGGAAATATTGCATGTTGGAGTATCAATTTTGTTTAAATTGAGTGGCAATTTAAGCGCAGAATGTGCAGTACGACCGCCATCTAGAAGAGTCGCCGCAATTCCAGATGATGCTAACGCCAAAGTTATGTCACATCTTGATCGAATAGTGGCCAAAATCAATGAAATGACAAATGTTTTCCCTGTTCCTCCAGGTGCGTCCAGGAAGAATAGACCACCAGTATTATTGTCCACCGCTTGCATTAATGTTTCGTATACTTGTTTTTGCTGTTCATTCAGCAACGGCACATTATTTCGAACAAATTCCTGCAATGTATCAACATTGTATTGCAGCTCTCGATTTAATTCTTGGTTGAATGCATCGTGCATCGATCGATTTGGCGCAATCATTCCTACTTCAATCAGTAGCTTGTTTGCAATACTCAAGCATTGATCCTCAATCAGAATCAATCCTTCATTGTAGATTTCATCGGTTATTTGGATGTCAGGATTATTCGTTTGAATGCGCAAGCGATGCAAGATATCTTCACATATGTCGTCTTTGTATTTGTTCCATAACTGAATTGGTTGTGAAGGAAAACATGTGGTGATGATAATTGCGAACAGCGTTCGTATTTGGTACGCATTTGATGAAACAACTGAATCCGCAAGTGTTAAATCCCAATGAGAATCGTTCTCCAGCAAAACCAATAGTTGACATGCTTCTCGATATGTTTGGCATTGGTGGCCATTCACCGTTTTCAAATGCGCAAATGATTTTGGTCCACGTACATTTACCAACAGCAGTCGCAAATAAAAACATTCATCATTTCTAGGATGAACAGTATACATGCGACCTAGTGCAGCAGTGGAAAACACCTGTGGCCAATCTGGAACTGGGGTTCCTTGTTTGCGACGTTGGAATTTTTTTGTTGATTGATTCCAAGTGTAATACTTGGGCATTTCAACGTACATCAGCGTCGCTGCGAATGGATCTGCTTCACACATTGCAAAGAAGCTAGTCAATTTTGTCGATGGTGGTCTCTCAGCTCGTGGTGCCGCATTACCCTCAGTGAAGTAAACTATTTGGCCATTTTCCAAATGCACTGGTAAATGTACAACTGCGGGATATCTTTCATGAATTTGAAATGACAATAATCGCCACAGTGCTTTATTAGTACTGACGTATCTGCCCATTTGGAAGTTGCCGATTTCGTCATTCGCATTTTCCGACGCAATACTAAACACAGCCATGTCGCTGCCTTTTGTGACGTACTTGCACAAATATTTGATTGATTTGGCCGAATGACAACTCTCAACGTTTGCATGTGTTTCGAAAACTCGTGATAGCAGCGGGCAATATGGTACAATGAATTCATTTCCGATCTCAATCTCTTGATTTTTAACTTTAACTTTGATAGTTCGACCATTATCTTCTTTTGAACGCCGACGATAAACTGGATATCCATCGTTCCCTGTGACTGTTTCAGCAACTAACGGTCGCGGATATCGTTTTGTGCACTTTCCATCAGCCATGCAAGGCGATAATGGATTTAATGCACCGCACGGTCCATGCACCATCTGTGTCGTCACAATGTCGTGTAGATGGGGATCAGTGACTGGATCAGGAATTTCAGCTGATATGATGTCATCCACTTCATTTGAATGTAATTTGTTCAGCAACCAAATTAGGATATGAGCATGCGGTAGTCCACGCTTCTGCCATTCCACCGAGTACATATAACAACTTGTATGACCAAAAACTCGATACTTAGTAAGCACATCCATCATAACCATGAGTTTTTGCTGAAATACTCTGGCGATTATGTCATGGCGATCTTGCGGTTTTTGGCCCGGTTCCAACTCACGTTCAATTTCCGTCCACTTCGGATTGCATGTGAGCGTAATAAATAAATCCGGAGTTCCATAATTTCGCACGTACGTCATAGCATCTTGAGCGTATTCGTGCATGTGGCGTGGGCTATAAGATGATGGGAGAATCGTCAGACGTCCAATATTCTGAACATCACCATCTGAATGAATAGCATCACGCAAGTGTATATATTCCTCAGATCGTAGCTTTGCCTGATTGAATCGGATGAACGCTAAACGTTCGGTCTCGACTTTGACATACATGTCGACAGCGAATTGCTGGAATAGCCGACGGCACTTCAGAATGACATTCTCCTCATGTGTACGAATCATCATACGATACGCATAGTAATTCATTGCGCTTAGATTTTTATTCGTTGATACTCCTGAAAATGCAAAATTAAATGAATTGTTAATGGAAACCAATAATAGCAATAATAGCAATAATTAATGTGTGAATATAGTACCTGTAATTGGGTCGACCATCTTCAACGTGATGTCGTATCAGTCTTGCCCTTGCCAATAAATGATTGGATATTGTAACGCATCGTACAAACGATGTGTCTCGTTTACACGATGCATGATATTACTTCTTCGCTGAACGACAATGTCTCGCGATTTAGTTGGATCGCCAACAATAATTGCAGCAACATCATTAACGGTGGGTGCATTGAATCTTCGCACATGTTCACCTGTTGGGGTACAATCCGCTCTTATGACAAATTTGTGCGTATCCGATGGCATTCGTTCCAATGCTGTTTTGAACATATTAATCACAGCATTATTAGCGTGGAAAAATGCTTACAACTGTTCAATAATTCGTCTCTTTAACTGTTGTGTTCCCTGTATATTGCACCGCACATTCAGCTGATCCACCATCGACGAAATGAAATATATTTGCAGAAATTGATGCGTTTCATCTTGTTTTGGCACCATTGAACCATACAAATGATATATTTGTCATTGTATCTATAATTGCAAACAATCTTTTTTTAAATAATACGGTGTAACTTCTGATCGTGTGATGGTGTAGTGTGTGGTGTATATGTAGTTGTTATGTGTTGCAATTCATTGTTTTGGTGTGAGTGATTGGTTATGTGTGTTGTATCTTTTACCTTGCAAGTCGGCATGAAGCCGCCTTCTCGAATGATATTAGCTCCAAAGGAAGTCATACGAAAGCAGTTATTGTATTCAAGGATGTGTTGAAGAAAATGGCTGGAATCGGGATCACTTCCATCGAACAATGTTTTCAGTGGCTGTGGTGGTGTAAGTAATGGATCCAGTTTGACTTTTCCACTTGCCCAGCACAATCCAGCCGTTTCTCTTTTTAAATTTAACGCATTGCAATATCGGCATATAGTCGTCATTGGTCCAATATCTAAATTTTCATCATCACTGTAGTTCGCAGTGTGATCATATTGGAATGCCAAGCGATTGTATGATGCCAATGGTCTTCGTGTGCTCACGCGTTGTCTCAAGCGGGCATTTTCTCTTATTATATTTTGTCTTTCTTCGCTTAAGTTCTGTGAATACACTTGTTGCTGGCTTGCATGTTTTGTGCGGCGGCCGATGTTCGCACGTCGTCCTCTAGGCATTTTGTACTATGGACAGAGTGGTGAATTTAACCTCAAATGCACGATCCACATAATTTACACAGTTCAAATTACCACCTTAAAGACATATGCCTGGTGTTGAAATTGAATAAAAATTTGCACAATACACGTGATTGATTTGATGGATAATGAATAACCTATTTTTTTTACTTTTTTTCACAATTTCACAGTGAACACATTACCGGTTTGTCACATGAAATTAACTTTGCATAGAACATTGAGTAGCTGTCAAACAATGTATCACGCACCGGCGCCATCTACTTAAAATATTGGTTTGTAGTACATGCTATGTATCAGAGATGGCGCTGTATGTGAAAAAAGATTTTCCCGCTTTTTTCGCTTTTCTGTTGAAAATTTTCCTGAATTTTCTTTCCTATAAACCTCACGGAGCCCGAGACCTTTCCAACGAATGCAAAACCGTGGAAATCGGTTCGTGCGTTCTGAAGTTATAGCGTCAGGAAGGAAAACCAACTAAAAGACTTTCGTGAAAGAACGACGTTTATTCGATTAGTACTTGATATTTCTCTAACTTTTACTATAACGCCTCACCTCTTATTTCGTCCAATTTTGCCCAAAATATTTCAAAAGTTTTTGATGGAGAGAAGTGGTCAATATTGTGATAGCACCTAGTGTGCTTACCAGCTGAACAATTTTTCGTCACAGCAGGCTTCTTCAATGAGATGGAGTGGGGCCTAATATTATTTTCTGGTTGGAGCTTCACCCTTTTCAATATTAAATGAATTTTTCTAATCTTTCTTTAAATTGTAATAGTAATTATGACCATAGGTGCCTAGAGACTTAGATTTTGGAGCTCGAGCGTGCTCACCAGGAATGACATTAGTTTTCAGTTGAACATAATTTATTTTTTTAGGTAGAGGAACCATATCTGGGTTGGTAGTATTTGATCGGTCGGGCCCACATACTGTTAGGTATTGGTTTTCTATTTTAAGGTTTGGAAGAATCTGTTTTGTAGAATTTGGTCATTAAGTGCCAATCCAGTCAGATCTTACAGGCCATTGTTGGAAATCGCTAGCGTGGGATTCTTGCTCAAGTAACAATTTTCTTTCGAATCGTAATTATTTTTATTCAATCTTCAGGTGGGTCCGGATACTGAAATACTGAATGTTTTACCATGGTTTTCAAACGATTTGTTCCAGAGATGGGATACGTAGACTAACAGATCACCTATTGCATGACTTCTACGAAAATCATACTGTTTATCATCAATAATTCGTGAGATTCCCAAATAATCTATCAAATTGTAGTTAACATATTTTTCAAATATTTTAGCTAAAACCGACAGAATTGCGATTCACCTATAATTGTTAAGGCCTATCTTACTGCCTTTCTCTGATATGGGTTGAACGCTAACCAGCTTCCAAGAATCGGGAAATATTCCGGTTTTATAAGATAAATAGAAAATTTTTGTTAAAATTGGAGCTAGTTGCCTAGCAAAATTTTTAAGAATGAGGGGTGGAATACCGTCGGGGCCAGCAGATTTGTTGATATTGATAGAAAGAAGCATTTTCCGTACAATATTGCAACGAAAAATAATTGGTTTCATATGCGTTACAACTGGAAGAATGAGTGTAGGAGAATGGGGGGGTTCAACTATATATGAGTTTTCTGCGAAAATACGACCCAAAGATCCGCCTTCTCTTTTGAGTCGCTCACGGGAATGTCATTCAGAACTAAGGTTGGAATAGAGGATCGAGTAAAATTGCTCTGGACTAATTTAACTGCCTGAAAAAAAACTATGTGAGCCAGATGGGTGCTCGGCTAATTTCTTTGCTTTCTTTTGGATAAACGCGGCTTTGTCCAAGTCTATTTTGAATTTACTAATATTTCTGGCTTTCTTATAGGCGCTATGGGTTTCAGGTGTTTTATTTGCGTTATACATCTTAAATGCTTTGCGTTTATTCCTCACTGCCTCATCAACATCCCGTGTGAAGCAAGGCTCAGTTCTAGGAGTGATTATTCGATTTGGAATAGGCCGCCGCATTTCGTCTTTTATGATTTCAGAAATTCTTATTGCCGATGTGCTAGGATCTTGATCAACACAACAAATAGTTTTCCAAGGTGTTTCATCATAAAAGTTTCTCAGTCCCTCCCAGTCAGCGCGTTTATAGTTTCAAACCCGACGAGGATTTGCTTTAATTTGTGACGGTGATGTAAATTGCACTATTGCTGATATTAGTAAATGGTCCGATGTTCCGAGGGGTTGTTCAACTTTTGTCTTCGTAGTATCTGGTTCATTTGTCAAAAACAGATCCAGCAAATTATTGTTATGATGTGAATTGTCTGCGATTCTAGTGGGACACTCTATCACTTGCGTCAAACCGTGATAATTTGCGAATATCAGTTCGGCTTGTCTTCCTACGTCATCAGTGCGCGATGAATACTTAAGCCATTCCTTATTATGAATATTAAAGTCTCCAAGAATGACCAGTCTTGCTTTGGGGTAGTCCGTGGTAATCTTGTCTAGATTAGCCGATATTTGATCGAAAAAAGGACATCCTGGGGGATAATTTGGGGATCTGTATAATCCTATTATAAACATAGTTTCATCAACACCTGAGATCTTCAGTGCTATAGAATTATGGTGCTTAGAGTTCAACTCGTAGGCCTTAATTCTCATACATGAAAGTGAATCTCGAACAAATACACAGACACCATGCTTGTTATAAAAGGAATGTTCCAATTCGTAACTAGGTTTCCACTATTTCAATTTCGATGCTTTGCCACACAGTTAAAAAAAATTGAATATGTAATGCAAATTGCTACACATATAGTTGCTACGGAAGTTTCCATTACAAAACAATACAAAGCTTGCTATATAAAGTTAAACTAATGCTCTTTGCATCAATATCTAACATAGTACTTGGAGTAAAATATAAAGCTTGTTGTTTCAAAATGTCTGATATTTGCATTTAATAATATTACGCGCAACATTTTTTTAGTATGACATTTTAATGCAAATTACATCATAATTTCGAGTTACTTTGATTATTACGCACCTGCCTAAATTAAAATAAAAAAGTACAACAAGAAAAACTAAAACATACATACCACCTTAATCACTATTATTATAGACTTTCAGCTGAGAAGCGATAACTAAAACATACATGAAACGATTTTAACTATATATTTCTAAAATGGATAATGCTCTAGTGAATTTTGAAATTTCATTAAATTTTTAATGTATCAAATTGTAGCAAGGTGTATTAAAACTTCTAGCTATTCTAGCTAGAAATAAATTATGATGCAAGAGTTGTTTTAAGTTTTATAGATATGCATTAAAATTAGATTTAATGCCACATTTACTTAACAATTCAATAATAACCTGCAACGCATAGCTCCTATTGCAAGACTTGCTTTAAATATTGCAGTTACTTTTTCAACTGTGCACTAACAATTGTTACGGCAAGAAACAATATGCGAGGTTTATTTTTTTCGATGTATTGATGAACCACGTTTAGATTCGAATTGAGACCTCTTATGCTGGTGAAGTCAATGCTAAGCTGTTGGTTTGCTCTGTTGCCATTTTGTTGAGACAAAGACTTACCCTTTGACATTGCAGGTATAGATACTGAAATTCGGCCAGGCGTAAATTTCAACACTATACAGTACAAAAGAAACTGGGTATCTCTGTCACAAAAACACGATAGCAGGTTTCATGCAACAGTAGCACGATAAGAGAAAAACAAAAAAAATGGTGACACGAAAGACACTAAAAAAATTGAAGAGTACAAATAAAGGGTAAAATTTGAAATTCCTACTAACAACTAAAACGAAATTTTTAATTTTCAGTTACCAAGCAATATAAAACAAATTTATGCTTTAAAATAATAAGTAAAATTATTACATCAAGCAATAAGAGGTAAAATTTTACCTGCCTACCGCCTGGTAACAGTAAATATAAAATACCAAATAATTTGTTAATAAAGAACAATCTCACCAATTATATAATTGTACGCCTCCGTTCTTCAACACTTTTATTTTCATAAACACTAACACAAACACTATAACATACACTTATTTTTCTATTTTCGATTATTTTTTTCCTTTAAAATTTAGGAGACAACCTTCTTCGTCTGACTCCGGTTGATGGATGCTTGTTGATAGATCTGGTATGTTGATAGATCAACACCAATAGTTATGCCTCCTGAGAAAAGTGCTGCGCAAATTAAGACATATGGAACAACCACGGTAAAGACAAGAGCCAACGAATATCACGAAATCAACAGCTGATTACCACGATGGAGGATTTCGCACAAGTGAATTTGAGTCCAGCTATAAGAGCGGAGAATATTTTTAATAGTCTTCACTTGCACAATCCTCTCCTCCTCCTCAACCTTACAACCAATACAAACAGGACCATCATAATGCTGCACCACCAATTTCGTTCGTGGGATACTGGGAAGACCGTAAAAACAATTTAAGTCGTTATGACTAAAGGCAAACCTCTCTCTTCACTGGTGATAGTCATTCACTTATTATTCATGAATTTGTGCATCGAGTGGAGGTGGCTGCCAGGAGGGTTCGGGTGAGCTAAGATGACCTCAGGTAAATAGTCCAACAATACCTCAAGGTAGCTGCAGACCGTTACTACTTGACTCATGAGCATCAAGTGACTACTAAGGACTTTCGGTACCCTTCCAGATGAAAAAAACAGTCTTACGTTTTCTCTTGAACCGTAAATAGAAGCCAAAAGAAACCGTTTATTAGCACTTTTTGGAGATTGGTGTATTAAATCGTCAGTTAGTTCGTCCATTATCTGAAACTGAAATGATAGAGATTGCCAGGGAGGGTTTGAGTGCGGATCTTAAAAATGCCACTCTTGTGGTTAACGTAGAAGTTTTCTTGAAGGAGTATTCATAGTAATATCCACAGTAGTATCCATAATAGTATCCATGAAATCTACACAATATTTCAGAAGCTCGAAAGATTGGGGCCCGTACTAGCACCAATTAGGACAACAGGTGGTCTACGAATCAGTGATATTCAACAAATGGATAATTTGGCTTCTAGCTCTGCTGGTGAACCTAAATATATGGAGGCTTACGATTTCAGACCAACTCGTGTGCTTCAAAATAGTCCAATTTTCACACAATAATTTAGAACTATAGAAAACCGCACTAAAGGCTTATACGTATCAAGTTATTTAAGTTGAAAATATATATTTGTATGACGATTCCTCCACCAGACCATCTTTTAAAACTCTGGGAATTCACACGAAATACTTATGACCCAAATTTCATTAAAATCAAATGACATAACTCAAAGTTATAAAATTTTTACATACATTTTTGCTATTTAGCCCCAATTTTATCCAATTTTGCTCAAAGCTTTAAGAACTATAAAAATCGCAACCAAGCGTATGTATCAAGTTTCATTAAAATCAAATGATGAATGAATCCCTTTCGCTCTTTTGTCTAATTGGGTTCAGCACCTTCTCGCAGTCAAAGAATTTTTGTGAAACAAAATTATTAAATTCGCCCCAGAAGTTGAAACGAATGGACTTTTTTCTCATTTTGTGCTTATTTAGACTTCTTGTAATCAAAAACATTTAGAAATGCCACAACAAGTGGGAGTAAGGTTTTGAAAAAAAAATTCGAGATTGCAATACTTTGTTCTTTCAGGCCGTAGTAATAAGAATGGGTTTTTAGAATTATTATTTCTTTGGACAAACAGTTAGTAATGAAGTTTGTGTTAATTAGGAGTGTGGAACATTTCCTTTGAGGACATTTTTCTTATAAGGAAGAAGAAAAGATGTGGTTGTTTTGATGCATCTTAGTCCTTCTTCCTAGTTTTGATCAACAGAGAATAAACTACAGTTATCCTTTATACTTGCAAGAAAAATGATACTTTGTTCTTCTTTATAAGTTTGGAATATGGTTACGTGCCAGTCAACTTTTGATGATTTCGTTTAGGAGTGATAGTAGTAACATCTTCCCCCTTTGGTTGGCTGGGACCCTTTGGTTGGCTGGGACTGGGAACTTTTGGTTTGCCGTTGAGTTTGTATGATAGAAAGGCATTTGTTCGTTATGGTCGTCCCATTTGTTCGTTCATATGGTCATCCCATAAAATGGCACTGAAATTAATTTTTATTGTCATTACTAACCTCGTATCCAGATCGTTAACTATACTATTATCGGCAGTTCTACCGTGCTCCTTGTCCTGATGTGAACACTCATTTAGCATGAGATGATTAGAGGCTACTTTCTCATGTTAAATAACTTCAAAAGCACCTGTAATTTTATGGACAGTACTGCTCTACTACATCTCGTCTTCGGTTTACTCATAAGCTTATAAGATTCATCAAGACTAAACAAAATGGGGTCAATAAATTAATCACAACTTAGCAGTTTAACGTTAGCTAGAGAAATTGATCATAAAACACCAGGTAGGTGAACTTTGCTACTGTGTATCAAATTTGTTATATTTTCAAGTTAAATAAAGAAATAAATCAATATTGAAATTTATCGCTACGTAAACAAAACCAAAGCTTTTACAGCTAATATATTCATCAACTTTATGATAAATACAATTTCTTTTAATTAACCGTGACATTTTGTGTAACTTTGTTTTACGTATAACATAACTGATAATTATTATTTTGTAATTTAAACTTGATAAAATTTTTTTAACTATAGACATTCAAATTTTTCATTTTATAGCAAATTTAATGTCCTACACATATTATAAATCTAGATCGACTCGGATTAAATTCAGGAAAAAAAAACATTAAATTTGACTATGTAAAAATCATAAACAATTTTAATTAGATTGACACAGTTTTGAAGATTAATTATCACGGTTTAAAGTAATTAAAATTATATTGAAATACATAAGCCTGTCATGTTAAGAATTAAGAAATATTTTGTTACCAAAATATATTTTAACTGTTTTAAATTTTGTTATTATTTGATATAAATTTACGTTCATAATTAATTATAGAGGAATAATATTAAATTCTATTTCCTTGCAAAATATTTTAATTTTATTTTAATATTATTTTTAAAAGAATAAATAGTATTTTCATTTATTTTTAAGAATCAGAAATGCTCTATTGAAAGATCCACAAAGTTGCAACAAGTTTGTCCGATTTCAAATTAATTGCAATTCATTGGACAAATAATGTCTTAAGTTGTGTGGCGACTATATTATCAAAGCGTGAATATGAATCTTTGAATTTGTTCTTGGAACTAGCAATGCTAGCAGCCTGTTTGTAACAGACGACTTAGAACGCATGATGTTTTTTCACCTTGGTCTCGATAGCTTTATATGTTTTGTGACACCCATTTTAATTCCTACTACAGAGCACATTTTATTGAAAAAAAGTTGTTCACTAGCGTGATTATAAAGGATTATAAAATTATAAAATAAATATGGATAAAAAAACAATAAATTTTATTTTAATTTGTTATACCATTAATTTCAAACAATAAAATAAAATTTATTTAATTTCGATGCCTATTTAATTGTTTGGCATTTTGAAAATGTAAGGACTTACAATGAAAGACATCAAAGTTTTAAATACTAATACTAATGAGAATTGAGAAACCAAAAACCAATCGTAAAAATGCTAATTATTTTCGCAATGGAAATTTAATTCAATTTAATCATAGTCACCTTTGCGTTTTCAATATACGAGAGAGGGACATGCGCAATAGTTTGTATTTATTGTTGTTATATAATCAGAGCAAAAATGTTTATTTTTAAATTAGCTATCATATTATTATCATATTATAATACAATCATAATACGAATATAATTATAATACGAATACAATCATATTATTTATAAAAAAAACAAAAAAAATTTATTTCAGAGTTCAATCCTTCTTTCCGGCAACTATAAATATTGGTTTATTTTTGTTTTTTTAGAACCATAATTGTGTGCGTTATTAATCTTAATAAAATCAAATAAACTGCTATTAATTTTATTCTGTTGCATGAATTCTGTGAAACACAACAAAACACTTTATTTGATTTTACTAAACTCTGAAATAAATGTCTTTGATGTTATTGCATTTTATAAAAAAATAAAAAAGTATTTGCGCTCTGATTATATAAAAACAATAAATTCAAAATATTGCGCATATCCCTATTTCATCTCAAATATTGAAAAATGCAAAGGTTGCTACGATTAAATTGAATTAAATTTCCATTGTGAAAAAAATTGGTTTTTTTATGATTTTTTGGATCTCAATTCTCATTAGAAATCTCGTTTCATTTTTAAAATACTAAACAATTAAATAGGTATTGAAAATGAATAAAATTTATTTAATTGTTTAGAATTAATGATACAAAAAAAAAATAAAATTTTATTCGTTTTACTTGTCTTGTATGAATTTTAAAATAATTTAATTTGAATTATATTATTCTATCGGAAGGATAAAACATTGTATTTGTTTTATGTTTTTTGAATTTTATTCTCTTGCAAATTTGCAAATTTGGAAATTTTCGCTCGAAAAATAAAATATATTATTAAACACTGACCCAATAAAATACTACTATAGTGTTCCGCAGCAATCGCACAACAGAATAAAATTAACAGCTGTTTATTTTATTCTATTAAGACTAATAACGCACACAATTATGATGGTAAAAAAAAACAAAAATAAATATACATATGTACTCAGTGGATGAATTTTTTTTTCAAAAACTTTTCAAATTTTTGCTTCAAATTTGATGCTTTCATTCGTATTAAAATAAAACTAGCTTATTTTTCTGAATGGTTTGTCAAATATTCAAGTATTGTTATACATATTTTATACTTCATGAGGCGCCTGTCATTGACGAACACGAAAACTTTTGTTCTGCCACTTTTCTAGATTCGGCCGCTTGTTGCGACAAAGATTCGGCTGCTTGTTTTTTTTTCAACTATGAGTGGTGGTAATTTGGTTTAGAATACGAAAGTTAGCTTGTCCGACAAAAATGTGTTTGCTGTTGTCGAGTCAAGTTTTCAAGTAAGCTTATTTGATCTCTAACTTATTTGATCGCTATTTTTTCATGTATCCGAACTGATCAGCTAGAGTTCTGATTATTTTGCATTCATATATTTAAAAAGAAAAATTAAAAATTATATGCTAGCATTTCTCATTACCACTTTTTGAAATCATTGCTTCTACGTCAACAAAATGTCTACGCAAAAACTTTATTTTTAAGCGTAGCGAAGCACGCCGGGCAAAATAATAAAAAAACAATGAAAAATAATATAAACTCACTCATACCATTATCACGTTGAATCAATTCTATCTTCATCTGACAAATTTAACAAACACTTGAATTTTAAAATGATAAATACCACGTGCAATTTATTTCTTCATTCACAACATACATAGAAAAATATTACGTCTATCCACTCCTATAATAAAAAACAAAGAAAAATATTACGTCTATTCACTCCTAAATCAATTCATAAACTAAATTGAAATTTGAAAAGAAAATATAAAATACTAAATTTAATTTTTTTATATTAATTTTTTTATATTCTCTTAAAGCAGGCTACAGACCTTCAATCAATTTGTCAATCAATTGAAAAAAAATATAAACGAAATAAAATTTAGGGGATTTTTACACTCAATTTTATTTCGTTCCGTAAAAATAAATAAGTGATGAAGAAGTTTCAACTTTGAAATTGTCATCGCCTCAACGGCGTAATCGATAGCGTGTCTGCCCAAGGATTCGAGCCGGGCACTGACGAGGTAGGTTCGAATCCCAACCGAAACACGAAAAATGTAAAATGGAGATTTTTTCTGAGAAGCTTCATACCATACCTTTGAATTGAAAAAATTTCAATTACTTCTTTACTTACTTGAGTTTAATTGATCTCAACAAACCAAAATTAATTTAAATTCCCTTAATGTAGTCTAATGTTAATACATATAGGACTACAAATTGACCAAGTGTCAGCCATTGATTTCACATTGATTGGAAACAATCAATAATGACTGTACAATCGTGACTTAGGATGTTGATTAGAATAAAAATGTTCCCCATTCTATGAATTCACACAAAGTATTGTCTAGAAATTTAATGCAAAAAATCCCTTAAATCCCTTTAATGTAAAAATATTTCCATAATATGGAGTCTAATGACAGTGGAAAAGTTCAACTTAAGTAAAAATAAATAAGTGATGAAGAAGTTTCAACTTTGAAATTGTCATCGTCTCAACGGCGTAATCGATAGCGTGTCTGCCCAAAGATTCGAGCCGGGCACTGACGAAGTAGGTTCGAATCCCAACCGAAACACGAAAAATGTGAAATGGAGTTTTCTTCTGAGAAACTTCATACCATACCTTTGAATCGAAAAAATTCCAATTACTTCTTTACTTCTTGAGTTTAATTGATCTCAAAAATCCAAAATTAGTTTTATTTCGTTTGTTTTCGCTTTCGAATTGATTGACAAATTGATTGAAAGTCTGTAGCCTGCTTATCGTTTTTGTGAATTAAAAATATATACTTGGGAAATTCCATTTTCATATTGTATGTGGGAGGCCGTTAAATTCAAAAATACATTTTAATTCGTCTATAACTTTTTTATTTATGATCAGAAAAATCCCAATAATCTTTAAAATCTAAGTTACACTAATATCAGTTAGCAGTGAAAATTTGAAACGAATCAAAATTCGAATAAAAAAGACTTAGGCTGTACAAAGTTTTTTTTTAGCGTATTAATATACAAGATAGTCCCTGGCCGTTCCCAACGCCGATTTCATGTGATGATTATCACATATTTTATACTTCATGAGGCGCCTGTCATTGACGAGCACGAAAACATTTGTTCTGCCATTTTTCTCGATTCGGCCGCTTGTTGCACCCACGATCTTGTAAATTTGCTACCACAATTTTTTTTCAACCATAAGTGGTAATTTGGTTTAGAATACGAAAGTAAGCTTGTCCGACAAAAATGTGTTTGCTATTGTCGAGTCCGACAACTGACATTTTGGTATGTTTGGGTTGTCTGACTAGACAAAAGCAGACAAATTTTTGTCGGACAAGGTTACCCTCGTGTTCTAAAACAAATTTACAACCCTCATAGCTAAAAAAATAATATTTACAAGATACCGGGCAATCTGCATTTTTCGGAGCTGGCCGAACGAAAAAGCGGCCGAAGAACAAAAGTTTTCGAACTCAGCAAGGCCAGGCGCCTCACGAAGTATAATATATGTGGTAATCATCAAATGAAATGGGCGTGGGCCCAGGGACTATAAACTATTAAATTAGAAATCGACAAGATAACGTTCAAAACTCGTATTTATGCATGTATAGCTTGTAATTCGCGCTATATAAAATAAATAAGTTATAGCTAGTCATTCGCGCTATAACAATCCAAATGGCTTCAAATATTTTCTTTGACAAAGTATTTGTGTATAGCTATCTATAGTGAAAGTTTTGTCATCACGATTGATGACGAGATAGGGTTCATCGTATGGTTGTTGCAATGACCTTCGGACCGTGTCTACTCTGAGGAAAACGTGTGAGCAGGTTTTCAAATCATTGAAAACAAAAACGTTATCATTCGAGTGACGAGAAGAAGAAACAGGTCGGAGATTGTTGAACTGTAGCTTGAGGTTAGCTACAAAATCCGACTGTGGAACCACTGTCGTATGTTCCGATAAAAAGTGTCCCGGCAAGCGTAAGGTAGATCCATACACTAATTCTGTGGAGGTAGATTTAAAATCTTCCCGAAAAGCTGTACGCAGTCCAAGAAGTATAGTCGGGAGAGTGCGTGTCCAATCTTGTCGATCGTGACACATTATGGCCGCTTTCAATGTTCGATGAAAACGTTCGATCATGCCATTAAATTTAGGATTATAAGCTGTGGTTCGTCGATGTTCGAAACCTAACAGCTTTGAAAGTTCAGAATATAGTTGTGATTCGAATTGTGATCCTCGATCGGTCACAATGAAATTTGGAACCCCGAAGCGAGATATCCACCCAGAATAAACAGCAGTGGCTACAGTTGCAGCCGTAATTTCTGAGATCGGGATTGCTTCGGGCCATCTTGTGTATCTGTCGATCAGAGTTACACAATACCGTTGGCCTTCTGACGAAGGCATCGGTCCAAAAATATCTAAATGAACTTCGGAAAAACGTTCTGAAGTTGAAGAATAATTAGATAGAGGAGATCGAGTGTGTCTTGAAACTTTTGATTTCTGACACTGTAAACAGTTTCTAGTCATTTCCCGGACATCTTTTTTTATTGACGGCCAGACCACGGCGTCAGTCAGTAATTTAATAGAAGAATTGATTCCGGGATGAGAAATGTTGTGCATTTGCCCGAAAACGCTTTGACGAAACTGTTTTGGAATAAATGGACGAATTCCTCGTTGAAACGTCACAATAAATAAATTTGTTAGAGTTGAGGAATAGAGGAAACTGTTGGAATTTAAGCGTCGTGCTATTTTCCGAAAGTAGTTCCTTCAACTCTGAATCATTAGCTTGAGCATCAGCAATTGCCGAATAGTCGATGTTCTCAGGTAGTTGGATTTGATCAATGCGTGACAAGGCGTCAGCAACAACATTGTCAATTCCAGAAATATGTCGAATGTCAGTTGTAAACTGGCTGATAAAATCCAGATGTCTAAATTGTCTAGGACTAGCTTTGTCTGGATTTTGCAACAATGCATAAATTAAAGGTTTATGATCCGTGAATAGGATAAAATTTCGCCCTTCTAGAAGGTAACGAAAGTGTTTAATGGCTAAATAAGCTGCCAAAAGTTCACGATCATAAGCGCTGTAACGCTGTTGAGTTTCGGTTAGTCTAACCGAAAAGAAACTGAGAGGCTGCCATGAATCGGTGACCAGTTGTTGAACGACTGCACCAGCTGCTTTGTCGGAAGCGTCGACCATAATAGCAAGTTGGGCATCTAGAGAAGGATGAGTGAGCATCGTAGCATCGCTGAGTTGCTTTTTACAATTTGTAAAAGCTTGAAGAGAAAATTCTGACCAGTTAATAGGTCGTTTGTCGTTCTTCTTTGAGCCTTTTAAGAAATCATTTAAAATGGCTTGATCACCAGCAGCGTTAGGAATGAAACGTCGATAGAAATTGATCATTCCAAGAAATTGACGTAGTTGTTTGACCATTTGAGGAGTGGGAAAATCGGAAATAACATCCACTCGTTCTTTCGTTGGTCTAATGCCGTTAGAATCAATGGTATGACCTAAGAAATTAATTTCGTGTTGTGCGAAGTTGCACTTGTTAAGGTTAATGATCATACCAGCATCTTGCAATTTTTGAAAGATGACCTTAAGATGTCCTAAGTGTTCGACATAGGACTTAGATGTGACAAGTAGGTCGTCTAAATAGACGAAGCAGAAATCTAAACCACGTAAAATGGTGTGCATATGTCGCTGAAACGTTTGACCAGCGTTTCTTAAACCGAATCCCATTCGTGTGAACTCGAAAAGTCCGAATGGTGTAGTGATAGCTGTCTTAGAAATATCAGACGGCTCAATAGGAATTTGGTGGTAAGCTCGCACTAGGTCGATAGTCGAGAAAATAGTGCAACCTGCAAGTTGTTGCGAAAAATCCTGAAGAAAAGGAATGTTGTATTTGTCGGGGACTGTGACTTTATTTAAGCCACGGTAATCACCGCAAACACGAAAACCACCTGTTTTCTTTTCGACCAAGTGAAGTGGACTGGACCATTGACTACTAGAGGGTCTACAGATTCCTTCCTCTAGCATATAGTTAAATTCAGTCTTTGCAGCTTTAAGTTTGTCAGCTGCTAGTCTGCGAGTTTTGTAGGAGACTGGAGGTCCAGTAGTGATAATCGCATGTGTCACATTGTGTTTCACAGCTAAAGAGAGACCTGAGTCAAAGGTTAATTCTTTGAACTCGTTTAAAAGCTCGTTAATTTCACGAGAAAATGTATCATTGATAAGAACGGACAATGAAGGAGTAGAGATAGGAGCTGTGACTGCTGATGTGAAAATATCAGACAGTGGGTCGATAATTCGTTTCTGTTTAATATCAACCAGAATACCGTATTTGTTTAAAAAGTCAACGCCAATTATCGGAACAGAGACACTGGCGATGATGAAAGAGTGAACGAATGAACGTTGAAGACCTAAACTCTACGTTAAAGTTTTCGTCCCATAAGTAGACACGGTAGTAGAGTTTGCAGCAATAAGAGTGAAGTCTGATTTCACACTGAGCTTCTGAGCGGAAGTAGCTGAAATTACCGATACCTCGGCACCGGTATCGATAAGAAATTTTAGATTAGTGATGGTATCATAAACCATCAAACGGTAATTATTGTGGCAGTCACCGCATTCCGCTAAATGCGGCGAGCCATTTAGTTTTTTGAATTAGAAGAGAATGTTGAATATCGGGAACAATCAGGATGGCATTTTTTAGCAAGGTCACCGAATCGATGGTGATAGAAACAAATACCCTGGAAAAATTGTGGAGGTCTTGAGCTAGATCGCGATCTGCGATCATTACCTCTAGAGGAAGTTCTAGATCTTGATCTAGAAGAATTAGATAATTTTTGACTAATTGCCGATAATTGAATTTCCAGCTTTTTATTTTGGAGTTCTAAATTTTTAAATTGCTGTTGCAATAAAGATATTTCCAAATTTGATTTTGCAGAATTTTCATTGGAAGATTCAATGTGTTGCGAAGGTTGTGCAACTTGAAAAATTGATGGAGTCATCAAAGCGCTGAATACAGCATCTGCAGTGACGGCTACAGCGTCAAGAATGTCATTACTAGGAGCAATAGCGGTTTTAATGAGAGGAGGAAGTTTTTCGCTCCATAGAACTCTCAGTGTGTCATCAGAAAAGTTTTCCTTTGCTTCACTCCGCATTGCTCGCAACAACTCGGATGGGCGTTTATCGCGCCAAGATCCATCCCACGGAGCACGGTACGAATGCGGTCAGTATTGGATTTTCCTAACCGAGTGAGAATTGCTTGTTTAATTGAATCATATGGACGATTAGGATCAGGTTGTGCGATGATATCTCTAACTAGTTGGGCCAACTCTGGGGTAAGAGCGCGACAAAAAGTTCTAAATTTGAACTTTTGACTCGTGACTCGATCGCTAGTAAATTGAGCTTCGAGCGTTAAAAACCATAAATCGGGTTGATTATGCCAAAAGGGAGTAGGATTAAAACCTACGGCATTAATATCGTTGTCGCTTTTTGGTATAGGTATAGCATTACTGCTACACGGTACTTGATCGTCGATAATAGGAGGATTTTGATTTTGGGTAGCTAGTGCTACCGCTCGTGCAATCACGTCATTTAGTTCGCGTTGCGAAAACATTTTGGGGGTCTCTTCAGAAACTTATAGAGGAACCGCGTCAACCATTTTAAAAAATATTTAAGCAAAAATAATATAGCGAAAACCAATAAATAAAATATCCAAATCAAAAATATCTTAAGACAAGACAAGCAAATAATTAATTAAATGTTAATATATTAAAAATTAAAATTTAGAATTAAGTAGATATAAATTTTAACTGTAGTAATAATATTATTATTTAATAATTAAATTAGAATAATTAAATTTGAATTAAACCAATAACAAAATTAAAATTTTCTAAATACTTGGTTCTTGAAAATATATAGTTGTGTTCCTGTTGAAAGTCGGGGTCACCAATTATAGCTTGTAATTCGCGCTATATAAAATAAATAAGTTATAGCTAGTCATTCGCGCTATAACAATCCAAATGGCTTCAAATATTTTCTTTGACAAAGTATTTGTATATAGCTTAATATAAAGCTTAATGATAGAATAAAGGAAATTAGCCTTTATAATAGAGATGAGATTTATTGAATAATAATAAGTTTCATTGATGATGCACCAATAATAATATTATTAAAAACGTAATGTAATGATCCACATTGATGCACAGATTTTCAATTTAATCAATTAAATTCAGGATGACATAAACAAAACAAATGTATTTTCATATATATTTCCATTTCAAACATGCATAGAATAAAGATAATATTCAATAAAAAGAAATATTCTTTTTCAAAGTTTAGCTGATATATTAATATCCTAATATTTAATACTTTAGAACCAAATTAATGCAAGGTTACATTCTGCAATAGCTTTGCAGACGACGGTGAAAATAAAACTTTTCACGATTACATACATAAATCTTGAATAAATTCAATTGTAATCATTTATTGATAACACACAAATATAATTAATAAAAACTAATATGTTTTATCACCGTTAAATTATAAAAGGTTTAACTAATAACATTTTTTATCATTTTAAATAAAAATTAGCTTATTGAAAAAACATGAAAATTAAATCTTGAAACGAAACTAAAAACTAATTTTGTTTTTCGTTTTCTTAACAACTAGATTAGATTTTTAAATTTTTTAGTTTTCATATACGCCACACATGGTTGCTGTGATTTAAAAACTTTATAAAATTACTGAAAATACCATAGCAACAATAATTTTCTATTTATTGAAAATAAGTTTACACAATAGTGGAAAAAAACATTTTCACAAAGAATTAAAGAATCTATCAAAAGAATCACAAAGGATTAAGAATCAAGGATCTATGAAAATAGAATTAGATTATGCTATCGTAGAAAAAAATTGTAATTTGGAAAATAGTTTTCTCATTTGAGTAGTGAAAAAAGTGTAAATTGTAACTAGGTAGTAATAAATATAAAGAAAATGGCGAAACCACTAAACTTTTTCTGCAGACCACTATTGGTTCGGGGAACACCGGTTGAGAAATACTGATATGGACGACCGACCATAGAAATAAAAAATATTAGCTTTTTAAGATATCAAAATTAAATATTATGAATTAAAATTCTTAAATATGGCGCTGATACCGTAGGTCAAGCATTATATCAACTTTTTTTTTTCACAATATGAATATTCCAACTTTTAACTTTACCCAAAAATGTAATATAAAGAAAGAGATTGGTTTGTTCAAAAGACATAATATAAGCTTTTAAAAATTTGAATCCTTTGAAAAATTTTAAAAATGCTGACCTACAACATCAGCGACATCTTTAAAAAATTAGTTCTTAATATTTTTAGCAGTGCAGGCAAAAATGTTACTGTGTATTTTTTGATAGACCAGTCAAGCACTTTTCAATTCGCTTGTTCCGAAGACCATTCGAGTTTCTTATTCCCAGAGATAGATGATTAAAATCTGATGACATGGAAGAAGAATAGTTATTTGGAGACAAAGAATGACGAAGAACTCAAATAGCTAAGAATTTTCCACTCTGAATCATACATCAATGAAAGATTTGATTCTCGAAACATAAAGATTTTTCTTAGTTGACGGCTTTACTCGGTTCTCAATGACGAACTCATACCAACGGTTAAAGATATTAGGAACAAAGATATCATTCTGAATAGAAATTTTTTCCAAAAGTCACACCTGAATTAGTTACAATTACTATAATTAAAAAATAGACATATTTAGAAAACAGAGGACTCAAACATTCTTTGAATCCATCGATCACCTTTTTTCACTCTTTGAAATCTTAAACACAATTTTTCACATAAGATATCTTTAGATTTCATCCAGCAATAATTTAACTCAAACGCGGAAGAATAATTAATGCATGTCTCATACCAGTTACACTAAAAATATTTTCATATTGGAACAAAAAAAATCACTAAAACTTCAACAAAAACTTAACAAAACACTAATAAATCTTAATAATTTTATAATTATTTCCTGAATTAACGAAATATTCAATCCTTTCAAAAATTACAATACAATACAATAAAAACAAATGTTTTAATAATTACATAAAACATAATAGGAAAGCAAAAGTCTCAATTCTAAGACAAAATAAAATTCACAGACTTCGATTTATTTATTTATTAAAATTCAATTATATTTTTATTCTAACAGCAAAAGATTAATAATTATCGAATATATATATCTTACGAGTTACGACAAATATATGGTCATAAACCGAAAATATATTTAAAAAAGTAAACGCTTGTAAGAATATTCCAAATCAAAATAAATACATTAAACAAAGAAAGATCAACTTTCAAATTGTGTAATAAAATGTCTTAAGAAAATACGATAAAAAAATTATTCTAATCGAAACAGCAAGGACGTTCGTTGTCTTACGTACTTACTCCATCTCTTATTATTTTATGAATGACATAATTATACAGTGGAGTGAATAAGTAGATTTATTATATTTTGATTCATAAAAATGGTAACCAGGTGGGTTGTGCTTCATCACGAGACTTGAAATAGAATTGGTGAAGGTAAGTATTATCATACTTAAGATATTGACGAAATAATTAAATAATCGTTATTACTTAATACTACTTGGACTTTAGCATGTTTTTACACTATTTTTAATTTTGCAAAATTTGAAATAGTGTGAAAACGATTAATACAGGTCATCAAATTTGTTGATTTTGTTGATTAAACAAGTTTTATATCTCAAGACATACAATTGGTTTTCCTAGCATCTTAAAGTTAAAGAGCGGCTGTGACCTCTTTTAGTAACAAGATATGGGCCTCTCATAATAACAAAGCTGATCCAAGTAGAAGATTTTCGCTACCCGGTTCTCACAAATCCGTCTTGTAAGGGAACAGTCAACATTTTTACTACAAAGAGTCTTCCTGACCAGTTCAAGCTAAGTGTGGGCAAAGATTTACTTGATGTCAAGGAAGACACAAACAACAACTATCGTCAACTTGAACGGTTATGTAAATATCTTACAAAGGCAATCTTAGCTTAGTACTAATCTGAATAAATGGATGCCGAACACCTTTGTCGTCACGAGATTTCATTTGGGTGGGGAACATTCCCATGAGATTATCTTTGCAGAATTAGGGAAGAGAAAAAAAAGTGAATAAAATTCTTACTGAAACACCTACTGTTTTTCTTAATGTAGATGGGTATAACTCTAGCATATTTCTTCCATTATCCAAATTGATTCGTTTAAAAGCCTACGTGGTTTTGATGTTGACCACTTTCCTGTCTTGTCCTAGTGACAAAAAATGTAAGTTTTTAATGCTGCATACCTTAAGGTTTTCTTATGTTAAATATTCAAACAGAAACGCATATTTTTGGTTTACGTCCTGTAACGCGTGAAAATTTTAAAGTAAATTAATAAAAGATTAGATCAAATCAAAATTATTTGTTAAGTGAGCAGTTGTGAGCAGTTGTGCTGTCAAACTGTCACTTATATCTGACGACCAGCATGTCCCTTCTACAGCTACGTAAACCTTTGTTCTTATCCTGATCTTCACGAACCGTTTATTCGGTAGGACTGTCTTGAACCAGCTTACTACATGCTGTTATCACATTTTACCTTTACATATCAAGAATTGAAATAAAATTTGACATTATAAGAAATATTTTATGCCTTCAAAATATAGACTTATGGCCATGCTAAAATGAAACTTGAAACTCTTCGATCTTAAAGCTTTCTTATCTTCAGATCATCAGAATTGTCATCAAAAATAAGCGTAAAACCTTTTTATATTAGGCGCTACTTTCTTCCAGAGTCATTAGCTATTTTTTTTGAAAAATTAAAAATTCCTTTTTGGAACCTCTTGCAAGTGACGCAGAGATTTTTCATTTTTAAATGCGGCATTGGGTTTGGTGCAACTATATTTACTATTTTGGGTCTACATTTTGAGTAGAGCAGAACGAAGGTTCTGTGTGACGAAGAGTTTTTACTATTGGATATAAATAGTTTGGATATTACAAACTTTAAATACCAAGTTTTATCAAAATCACTTATCAGAACTTGAAATTAATACAAATATAGAGAGAATGTAAATACAAAAATATATGAAGCGAAAAGAAAAGACCTTTGGTTAGATATCTGTCAAAATAAATTTCTCTTCGTTTTGATTTGTTTTTCAATGTTTATTTTTATTTTACTAGCCCTCCTAATACTGGTAATGGTTCTAAAATCTCATTTTGCATAAATCGCATTAGTTGTTTCTTTTTAAAGGTTAATTCAACAGATTTTTATATAAAATCGTTTATCATTTTTTTTATTAACTTGCTGATGCCACCATGTAGTGCGGTCTCCTAAAAATAAATGAGACCATTATTTATTATAGCGTTAAATTCCTACAACACTACACTCATCTTCGTAACAACTTAAATTTTTCGAAACTACCCCTGATTGAAGTCGCAATGTCATAGTACAACAGCATCTAGTTTAACCTAATGATCTGGAACTGTAAACAGTATAGTAATATTATCATAACTTAATTCACTCAATTTTAAATTTACCATAAATATGTTCACCAATTCAAAAACAATTAGCTGTCATACTTAAATTGCCCGTCGGTAATTGTAGTGAAGAGCTTCTTCGCGGAATAGTCGCGAAGTGGCATAACAGGTCGCGCACCTGGATGAGATTTATTTAGCCCCATTCTAGCCTCAGCCTATGGGATCGAGAAATGTTTCCTGCTGCTCCATTACAAATAATCGTATAGTACGCGAGAAAACATAATAAGAACGGATATGAAAAAAAAAACAAGTGAAAGACTGAGACCCTGGCGACCCCGTTGTACGATCGAAACACGATCACCACGTCCAACCCCTTACTTCAACCTACGATCACACCCTATCGCACCTCACACACTCACATATACGCACCTACACTCATCCCCACATGCATACACACTTGAAACAATCCAATATCATTCATTATCAAGAAAAATGGTATAGATTTCGAGAATTGAAACGATGTAAATTCAATTTAAACGTAAATTATATAGTAAATGCAATGGCTTTATACGCTTAGCATAATTGATCTGAAAACTGAATATCATCAAAATAACATAAAACAAATCAACTGTTTAAATTAAGTTTAATTTTGATACTCGAATCCCCAAACAACGTTAAATCATGGTCTGATGCAATGGCAATAATCAAATAATAAAAAAAACAGGTTTGACTTATAGAATAGCATAAAATAGAGGTAATCATGGCTATCTATGATAACCGTAAACCTCAATTTTTGGTTGTGGAAAGAAACTCTTTTAATCTAGCCCATTCTTCTCTGGCTCCCACGCGCATGTACCACACACCCTCGCTCATACATGTCCACATCCACATATCCATGTACACACACTCATACCCATACATACATAACCATAATCACTCATGCGTAAAAATAAATTAAAACCAGATATGACTCACCTCATAATGTGAACGATTCCCGCTCTTCCAACTCGTGGTATCCGCCTTAACCCGTCATATTCCTCGCCAAAACAAAAAGAACACCAACGGTTGAACTGCCCCTTGTTGGTGCCGTGGTATTTAATATATTTTTATTATAGGTGTTATAACAGGATCGGTAAATAATGCACTCGTTTATAAGATTTCTAAATTTTGTGTTATATTTGGTATTTTTTTCTATTCTTCAATCATTTATCAGCTAGTATGAACACGCCATACAAAAACTTTTACACTAAACTGAGTAAATTTGATTAACATCTAAGTAACTGCGACAATCAAAAAGAAATTTGTGCAATACGGCTACTAGCAGTCTATTACAAACTTTCGCGGTGTCATTTTATTGTATCCGCTTAATCTCAAATATGGATAACATCAAGTTTAATGAAACGCACCGGTAATTAAACAAACAGTTCCTTTTTTTGATAGTTGAAGGTTATGTATCAATTTAATTTTGAATTTTTGGACATTAACTTAATATACTTTAATTTTTATTGAATTTTTTCCAATAATATATGGCAACAAAAGAGTCCACTACAATAAACACCAGGTTATTCTCAGCCTTTAATAAATTAAACTATCAAAAATTATGCTATTAAAAATTATACTATCAAAATTATCCTATCAGATACATAACAACACGAATAACACCAATAATTCTTTAAATGCAATATCATAAGCCTATCACTAGGCTGAAAACTATCAATTTTGTATAAAATTAACTAATTCACATTTAAAAATTTGCAATCATATTGTAACGACTCTTCGTTGGTTCTTCGTTCTTCGGTTCTTCGTTGATTCTTTCCAACAGCTTATAACCCATTCTGGACGAAGTTTATTACAATATAAAAACACAAAAAAATGATATTGCATATTTATTTACCGACGTCAAACTTGAAACGAGCTTATTTCCACAAATCACAATCGATGAACAGTTACAATAGACCAAGAAAAAAAAGCGCATTTATGATTTGTTTGTACATCACAAACATGTAAAAAATTGCACTAAATTGACACTAAATCAATTATACTAATTAAAAAAAAATGTACTAATTGAACTATTTAATAAATCAATTGAAAACTAATTAAAAATTTCACTACTTAAACGTATGAAAATAAACGTGAAGTCAAAAAACTTCATAATTTTGATCTTCACGAATGATATTACAAAAAAGCAATAAGAGAGCGAGGCTAACTGTCAGCTGCTATTTATATGCGGTCAACGCCGTTTCTTTGTTTATTCCCCAATAACGAATCGATAAAGTAGTTTCATGGGAAATTATATTTTTGTTTGATCGCCAGTTATTATACCCATTAAGAGGTACGTACGGCTAGTTGGTAATAGAAATTGGAAAAGGTTTAAAAAAAACATTGTTTACGAAACAATTGAACGAACTATACATGCAATTCACATGCAATTCACATGTACGCATGGAGGGATCAGTTTTTATTAATTTGTTAAATTTTTCTATTTTTTGATCCACGGGTGTGGCAACCCCGCGTACTCCAGTCCCTGTTATTGGTTAACGTGAGATATCACATACCACTGTCAATAGCATTGAGATATCACTAGCCAAGGTGATATCTTAGGGGTGCTGGCGGATGAACTGTATTCAGTCAACGGTAGCACTCTCAATCTTAGCTAATGAATATTCCTTGATGCCGGAACGCTGTAGCTTGCTCGAAGAAACGAGCTTTCATATAACTATATATCTGAGCTTTAATCATTGAAAAATATACTGCGTCCCATAATCAAGGATTATGCCATTAGCTGGACTATTGGCAAACCAATTTTAGTTTTGTTCCTGCAAATTTTTAAAACAAAGCTTTTTATCTCTTATTTTATTTTTATTTTCCCTATCCTATCACGAAATATTGGCCTATGTCATATTTTATATGTGATAGGATTTATAGTTTAGTTGTCCATTATTGAACAAAAAATATTAAAAAAACAAAAAAAAACAGATTTGCGTCCATTAACATCCTTAGTACGCATGTTTTTGTGGGACCTTGGTAAAGGTTTTTATGTGTTGTTGTGACACATATTGTAATGCCTACTACACATCACATTTTATTAAAAAAAAAAAAAAATAGCGCGTTCATGGGTTAATGATATTTTCCAACCGTTTTTCTGATAGGTTTGTAGCAATAAATTAAACATAGGAAATTTCACCGGGAAAATATTACACAACTGTTTTTCTGACAATAAATTTTTGTGGCGGGAACTATAGTAAATGATGACCACGGATTGAGTATATGACTATGTGTACAGGACAGAATGAAAAACGACTATGAAAATCTACGCGAATGCAAATTTGATGCGCATGAGAAAATAGTAAATGTTTAAATCAGGGAATTTATATAAATGCTTCATCGATCACCAGGCTACGATACGATAACATAATGCAGAATAACTTTTGAGTAAACATGTTAAAACCTTTTGGTTGTTTGATATCATTTATTGAATTGTGTTGTTTAAATTGTTAATAGTTTAATGTTAATATTATATTTGATTGTATAATTCGTGGTTGAAATTGTTAAATTCATTTAGATAAATTGTGTAAATTAAATGCTAGGGCTGTTTTCTAAACCAAAACTTATTTGAAACTTATTTGTGGAGACTTACTTATTTGAATAAGTAACCTAAATAGGTGACTTATTTGAAATTTTTTTTTCATAGAAAAATCTAATTCGATTTGACAGTGTCAAATATTTTTATGTTTGTTTACAAAATGGTTTTAAGCAATAAAATTTCTTTTTCGATCCCTAATAAAATAATGTAGTAATTTAAAATGAAAAAAAGAAGTTTTGTAAACTCTTTAATTGATCAAATTAAATAAATCGTTCTAATTAAATTTTTTTCGAATTTGCTTTTTGTTGCTGTCAAAATAAGAAAGCTAAATCATTTAGAATAGCTTTTAAATACTTATTTAAAATGGCGGTAAATAAGTAAGTCTACATAAATAAGTTTCAAATAAGTCGTCGTTTAGAAAACAGCCTAAATGTTTTATTCATTCTGTTCGAGTATAGAGTATCCGCCATGTTTGCAGCATTATTTGGAGCACGGTCAGTATTAGTTTAGTATGGTGTTAATCCAATGTCGTTCTTTCGAAAGAACGTTCTGTCGTCGTCTGTCGCTGTCGTTCTGCCTAATTACAACTGTATCTGATCATCATTGAATTAAATATGCTATGGATCATTGTAGTGTACAAATATATTGGTTTCATTGATTGAATTTGTCGTCATTGAAAGATATAACGTTTGCTCAAGCTCATCAAAATAATATATACCGTTGATCCTTCTGAAAGTTATTGAAATTTGTCGTCGTTGTGAGATATATGTTACTGATTTTCATCAAACCTGACTATACTGTTGATTCTACTGAAAGTTATTGAAACTTGTCGTCGTTGTGAGCTATTTGTTGCTGATTTTCATCAGACTAAATATATTGTTGATTCTACTGAACATATTCATCGTTGCAAAATATCTTTGTGGATTTCATCAGAAATAAATATACTATTCAGTCTAGTTGAAACTATTCGTCGTTACACTATATGTTGCTGAATTTCACCAAAATTAAATACTGTTGATTCTAATGAAGGTATTCGAGAGCTACTTACAAACACTACCACCTAATGCCAGCATCTGGTATACGGATGGATCCCAAACCAATGAAGGTACTGGTGCAGGGGTGTTTGGTCCCAGGGCCAAACGGACGTTAGCACTGGGAGTCTCTGCAACGGTACTTCAAGCTGAAATCTTTGCTATTAACTACTTTGCAATGTTGTGTGCCGAAAGAGAATACAGCAACACAGATATATACATTGTTTCTGATAGTCAGGCGACGCTATTGGCTCTGAAGTCGACGCGCTTCAACTCAAAGCTAGTATGGGAATGCTACCAGAATTTACAAAAAATTGCAGAAAATAACCGCGTTACACTTGTGTGGGCACCTGGTCACAAAGGAGTATACGGCAATGAAGTAGCAGACTCGTTAGCTAAGAAGGGCGCCACTACAAAGTTCATTGGTCCAGAACCGTGCTTTGGATTAACCAAAAGATCGCTCAAACGCGCTATCCAAAGCTGGAAACAGGAACAAAATAACCAACTATGGTGTATGCGGGAGGGTCTGCTGCACTCAAAAAAGTTTCTAGGCAACTTCCCCGTCTCCCCTCTCAAAACAATCGATCTTGAGAGAGAGTCTCTGAAGATATTAACATGGTGCGTGACGGGACACGGTCCGATAAATCACCACCTTAACAAAATAGGCCTTGTTGCCTCCGACAGATGCCGATTCTGCAGCTCGGAGGCAGAGACCATGGAGCACATTATCTGTAACTGCTCTGAAATCGCATGGCGCAGATACATTAAACTCGGTCAAGGGAGACTAGAACTTCCTCTACCAAAAAGCATCAGTCCAATCCAGCTAATTAACTATGTTAAGGAGCTCGGATTCGACCACATTGCACATTCTGCGGTGGCATCGACGTCATCTGCACTATAACTACACCAGGGTTAAGCACAATAGATCTTAAGGTCGCAGTGCTACTCGAACTAGCTAACGAATTAGTTCAGTCTCGAGACCCATTTAAAAAAAAAAAAAAAAAAAAAAAGGTATTCATCGTTACAACATATCGTTTGCTGATTTATCATCAAGAATAAATATACCATTCATGTATTTGAACCTATTCGTCGATATACTGTCATACGCTTGCTGATTTCATTAAATTAAATATACTGTTCATTCTCTGAAAGTACTCGTCGATATAGTATACCATTGGCTGATCTCCATCATAAATAAATATATTGTTCATTCATTTGAAATGTTTGTCGTTATGATACACATGAATTGCTGACTGTCATCGAGTATAATTATGCTGCTTCATGTTATTGAAAATTTTGTCAATTATAATCTACATAGTGTTTGATTATCGTCGAATTGCATTATACGTCATAAACTTCAGTATTGGTCATCAAAAACATTCCTCATCATATTATCGAATTCAGCTGATGTGACTTCTCCGAACTCACATATCATCGAAATTACAACTTACAGTCCACTAATTATTCGAAGGAGTTGCACCACTTGCCATGGTTCTATTTTTTGTAATGTCCGTATTTCCGGTAATACCGTTAACGTAAGAAACTTAGATTTGTATTACCGGTATTGAAATGGTTATTTTGGAAGCCCTGTTTTACTACGACAAATTATTTTATTAAATTAAAACTAATTCAAATTTAAAATGCCAAAAGATATTAAATGTTTTCTTCATAGTTATGTTAATTTTGATGAAATGAATGACAATAATAACTAGGGTAATTTTATTTTATTGAGTTATTTCTAAATATAAAATATTTTATAAAAAAAAATCAGTATTTTCTATTGGCATGAACAAATATTTCAGTTGTGTAATTTTCCTAAAAGTATATTATGCACATTTGCTCACGAACTTTTTTCATTATTAACAGATTTATTTTTTATTGATATAATTTCAAGAAACTATGTTTTTTTATAACAAAATTGAATTAAATGTAAATAGTACTGTCAATTTCATAAAAAAATCACAGGGTGGGAGAAACTATTGTTTTTTGTGGTGGATTTTTGTTTGTAAATTTAAAAACACTTAATTGTGTAACTTTGAATCAAATTAAACAGTTAGGCACGACTATGGAAAGAAAATTCGGTTCTCAGAGAGTAAAACTAACCACAAAAACTTGATTTTAAAAATTTTCATATTTATTTTCTTTTTTTTTTTTTTTTTTTTTTTTTATTAGACAATATTGATTATACATTGTATATTTGCTTAGCTTATTTTCTCTTTTTTTATAAGCTGCTCGAACCGTTAAGGTTATATAGCAACTGCAAGGAATTATGTACAATGAATTAAAATTATTAAGTATAGACGTATACTATAATTAAGCTTACATAAATACTAAAGTTCTACAATAATAAACTTAAAGTTAAGTTTTGCTTTGGTTCAGTTACAAAATTCAAATAATAACATGTATTGTAATTCTACGATACTCAACACACAATTAATAGTTTTTAATTAGTTTATAATTTAATAATTTCAACAATATAAGAACAATTTTAAACAATTTTAATTTTCAAATAAATAAATTGCCAGTCTATCAAATTAAACCAAGGAAGCATCAACTGGATTGTTTTAGGAAATCTATTAATTTTGACTTAAAGGTTTTTTGATTTAGTGTATGGCGGATATTAGAAGGCAAATCATTATATTGGACTAATCCACGATAAAACACATTATTTCGAGAGGCAGAGCTAGAGAAAAACTCTGTTTGAAACTGAGAAAGGCGTCTTGTCTCATATCTGTGAACAGACGATAAAGGAATTATGTTTAAATTGTGCTTTATTTGGTTATTTACAATTTTGTGAATCAAAAGTAGTAGATCTCTTTTTAAAAGAAGACTAAATGACAAAAACTCCTTGAATAAATCTGCGGACGGGTACGTTACAGATACACATAATATACTCTTCAGTAATATTTCCAATTCTTCAATCTTGTATTTTGCACAGCCACTCCAGACTGGACTTAAATATATTAATCTAGATTGAATGTAAGCATAGTACAAAAGAAGCAATGACTTCTTGGGCAGAAGGTGTTTTGTACGATTGATGGCAAAAATGTATGGTAATATAGATTTTTTTACTTTTTCAATATGCGGTGACCAATTAAGTTTACTATCAAGGACTAGTCCTAGATAATTATACTTACAAACTCTTTCAATTTTAAAGGAGCTATAAGTTACTGGGTTGTTTTGTAATATTTCCACGTCCAGCAAACGGTTCTCAAAAACAATATATTTTGTTTTACTATGGTTTAAAGCTAAATGATTTAAATCAAACCATTCTTGCAGTAGAATTAAATCTGAGTTAATATCACAGATCAATCCAGTGAGACTATCAGAAGAATATGTGATTACACCATCGTCAGCAAAAAGTTGAATTTTTCCCTTTAAATTGATACAAGTTATATCGTTGATGTATATGTTAAATAAAGTTGGTCCCAGGACAGACCCCTGCGGTACTCCTTTTACAGGTGTTCCTGACGAGCTAGAACAATTATCGATTTTTACTATTTGTTTTCTATTCATAAGATACGTTTTAAACAAGTTTAGCTGTAGTTCAGAAAAGCCAAATTTCCTTAATTTAATCATCATGACATCTGGATCCACAGAATCAAATGCCTTACGAATATCTAGAAAGAGAGTGCCGCAGAACTTCTTTTCTTCAAAATGTTTACTCAGCATATTAGTTAAGTTTAGACATGCAGCTTCTGCACTTGAATTTGGGGTAAACCCAAATTGTGTATCTGCAATCGTACTATTCTCGAGTATGTAATGAAGCGCTTTCTCAGTGGCGAACCAATGAGAAGGACATAGCAGGAAGCGTACCTAGCGAGATTGATTTTCAAGCCCCAAACTAGCTTCAGCCCATGGGAACGATAAAGTAACCCTGCTACTTCAGCACAAATACAGAAATGTACGCTATTTACGAGAATTTGCAGAAATGAGAAAAAAAAATACAAGTGTGAAAAAGGAGACTCTGGCGACCCCATTGGCGAAAGACCCACGATCCACACGTCCAACCCCCCCACAATCACTCTCAGACGCTCACACACTCATACTTCACGCATACTATCGTTCGCCCACACATTCACAATTCACACATACCAACATTCACCCGGACATTCAATCACTGACTCGCCCTCTCACACACATTCCCACTTTTACGTTAGATAACAAAAAAAAATAAAGGTAATAAAACAAGTCCACTCACCCCATGATTAATCCTCCAGTCGTCCAAGTCCTTCGGCCTTAGCCCTCCATCAGTGATGATTCATCCAACAGGCATGGTATTACAAAAATAAATGTACGGATAATCCACTGGTGCGTGGTCAGCTCGGCAGCAATAGCAAACCAGTTGGTGTAAATATGGAGTGGAAAATATGTCAGTATCAGCAAAAATTGTATATAATTAATCAGTTGCACTATTCCGAAATTTTGTAAAAAAAATGCTGCGTTGAAAATACGATAATATCAGCAAAAATTGTATATAAATAATCAGTTGCAATATCCCAAAATATGGTAAAAATGTTGCGTTGGAAATTACGATAATATCAGCAAAAACTTTATATAATTAATCAGTTGCAATATTCCGAAATTTTGTAAAAATGCTGCGTTGAAAATACGATAATATCAGCAAAGATTTTACATAAATAATCTGTGGCAATATCCCAAAAGATTGTAAAAAGGTTGCGTTGAAAATACGATGATATCAGCAAAAATTGTATACGAATAACCAGTTGCAATATCCCAAAATTTTGTAAAAATGCTGCGTTGAACATACGATAATATCAGCAAAATTGTATATAAATAATCAGTTGCAATATCCCAAAATATTGTAAAAATGTTGCGTTGAAAATTACGATGATATCAACAAAAATTGTATACGATTAATCAGTTGCAATATTCCGAAATTTTGTAAAAATGCTGCGTTGAAAATACGATAATATCAGCAAAAATTTTATATAAATAATCAGTCGCAATATCCCAAAATTTTGTAAAAATGCTGCGTTGAACATACGATAACATCAGCAAAAATTGTATATAAATAATCAGTTGCAATATCCCAAAATATTGTAAAAATGTTGCGTTGAAAATTACGATAATATCAGCAAAAACTTTATATAATTAATCAGTTGCAATATTCCGAAATTTTGTAAAAATGCTGCGTTGAAAATACGATCGTATCAGCAAAAAAAAACTGGTATATAAATAATCAGTTGTAATAGCCAAAATTTGGAAAAAATGTTGTGTAGAAAATACGATATTATCAGCAAGAACGGTATATAAATAATGCGTTGCTATACGGTGGCAATAACCAAAAAAAAACTCTATATCAATATGGCAGTAATAACAAAGACACTTCCAGGAAAGTTGCGTTGAAATAGGTATAAGATATGGCATTAGTAGCAAAAATTTGATTCAAATGTCGTGTTGAAGATACCCATAGATAAATTCAAATTTCCTTTAGGTTGATTCTTTCGCTCCCGCCCTCAATACTTTCAACTTTTCGTATTCCCTATCGACCAAGGCGATAATCAAAACAGTTATTATTCTCTTCTTTTTATTATTAAATCAAGCATTAATTTAACGATATTCTAAACAAGTAACATTTTACAATCTTGTACTGAACCAGAGCCGTTTTCGTCTGATTCCCCTTGTTTTTTTAAATTATTTCTGAACAAACACTAAATTACAGGTTTATTAGTTGATTTTATGGAACTAGTAATATTTTACTTATACTATTAACCAAGCATGAATTTACGGTTGCTCACCAGACAACTTTCATATATACATTTACTATGAATCATAACAGAACTTACAGTTCTTTTCACTAAATCAATCACTATTTACATTTACTATGAATCATAACAGAATTTACAGTTCTTTTCACTAAATGAATTACTATTTACATTTACTATGAATTATAACAGAATTTACAGTTCTTTTCACTAAATAAATTACTACATGCATTTACTATGAATCATAACAAAATTTACAGTTCTTTTCACTAAATAAATTACTACATGCATTTACTATGAATCATAACAAAATTTACAGTTCTTTTCACTAAATAAATTAGTATTTACATTTACTAACAAGCATACAAGAATTTACAGGTTTTCACTAATATTATTTGTGTCAAATTTGTTACGAAACATCTAGGTATGTTCAGTTTCGTTCACTGAGCAATTTTCAATTTGTTTGTTCTAATTTACTATGAGACAAGCAATTATACATGATTCTTTACCTTTTTAATCACGGCATTCTAAACAAACCGCTTTCCGCTAATTCTACCGCTATCTCAACCTCAGCAGATCCACTTGCACAATGGTTGTATTATTTAATATTAGAGGTAGCAAGTCTCCTTAATTACACTAAATCACACAATAAAATTTTATTTAAGCTATAACAACTAACACTGAACAAATTGAAATCAATAGCACATGAATCAGAAAAACGATATCCATGTCCCGCACGGATAATTAGAATTTTTAACTTGAACGTCAAAAATGCAACAACATAATGCGAATGTAATAGATTGCGCGAGTACTATGTGAATCGCTAATTGAACTGAGCGAGAGAATAAGTTACCGTGCTCATTATATAGTCAAATTTTTAATCTCGCAATAACTCGAATAAAGTATTTAGATGAGAGATAATTAATTTACATCAGATTTTCAAATTATTGGGAACTTATTATAGTTCACAAAACCGTTTGCTACTTGATAATATTGTACTAAAAATAAGGTTGGGATCCCCAATATTTCCGACACATTCATAACACGTATAATTGAATTCAAAATGAATCAAATACAGATTCGATCAATGTAGTGATGTTTAGACATTTAATAACTACATTCTGCAATATCAATACCGTGAAGTTCAGATCAATCACGGAAGGATTGTTTAAAGCAAAACACTCATACAAAGACAAATCAAATGTTTAACCAAGCAGAAATAGTAATTCGTTGTATGTTGACGATTGGGAACAAAATACACGTAGCTGTTGTGAGGTTTTGAGAATTTCGTTATTTCATTACGGTTTGTGTTTTGAAACAAAAAAAGTTCAAACTCAAGTAGTAAGGCGAGGACAATCGAATGGAAGCACAACGCGCGTCAATTTTAGTGCGTTGTAAGATTAAATTCTGATTAATTTTTAGTGATTATACGGATGATGATTAAGAAAAATTATTAATTAATTCAAATTAACCAATATTGTGTTATATCAATGAATAAATAATTCAAGGTAATTAGTGTAATTTTCTTTCTCCCATACGTTTGTCCGGTTATTGCAGATTTAGTAGATTTTGAGAAATATAAGGAAACTATGGGTTAAGGAAACTACATGAAATATGACTATTGATGACGAAGGGATGAGAATCTATTACAAGTGGTACAGATTAATATAAGGAACAACAACGAAGGAAACTGCGACCATAATATACTACATTATCCCAGACTATCCATTACAAGTAGAAAGATATTAAGTCTCGTGAGTAAAGCTTTTTCAACAATTTTAGAAATAGTTGGCAAGATGGATATTGGTCTGAAGTTATTATGCTCCATTTGGCTGCCAGATTTATAAACAGGTACAACTCTAGCTTGTTTTAGTGATGTTGGGAATATACCTGTACTAAATATACAATTACAAAACTTTGTGATAACAGGTACAACATAGTTGGAAGTGTACTTCAGAAATTTTACAGAAATTGAATCTTCACCAGTTGCTGAACCTTCATCCAAATCACGTATGATAGTGTTAATCTCTGACTCAGTAGTTAAGTCAAGTGTGAACGGGGCTGAGACACTATAATTAAAGTAGTCGAAATCGCTAGTTACAGGAATTGAGAGGGAATTCACAATTTTAGCTGTTGCATTTATAAAATGCTGATTGAATAGTTCGGCAACTTCTTGTTGATTAGTTAATATTCCTTTATCAGTTTGTAGATAAATTTTTTTGGAGTCGGATTGGGGTTTATTATAGATGACTTCCTTAAAGAAGCTCCATAACTGTTTCGGTTTGCCAATATTTTTACTAACATAGTCCGAATTAGTTTTCCTTTTACTCCATTTAATTTTCTTTGCTATAATGACACTAAGAGATTTATGTTTGTGCAAAATGTAGCTGTCATTGGGATATTTCCTTTTTAATTTATACCATTTATCGCGCTCTTTTAATAGCTGTTTTATTTCATTTGTCAATATAAATCCTTTGTCTTTATTTGGTGAAGAATGTTTTATAGTAATGGTACATCGTGAGATAACACTTTGCAGTTCGTTGATGAAAATATCCATGTTTTCACTATTTAGTAAATAAGCCCAGCCTGGATCCAAAAAGATTGCATCATAATTCAATATCTTGTATGCAATAGGTTTTGGTCTACGTATAAGATTCGTTCTAGATACCTGTAAAAGAATCGACTTATGATCAGATACTTCCACATCAAATATTTTTAAATCGTATTTAAACACAAACAAGTTAGTGATTATATGATCAATTATCGTATTAACTGTATTACTACAACGAGTCGCAAAATTACTTTGAATTTTATTCAGGATTATAAAACCTAATGAGTTAATAATTTCAACATAATGTCTAACAACAGTGCTCTCAAGGTCAAGCAGATTAATATTAAAATCCCCAAAAATCAAACTTCGTTTATATTTTCTCAAACATTCCTCCAAAAGACCATAAAAACCATTTAGATCATTTTTCTGAGATCGGTATAGCGATAATATGTTTATATCTTGGTTGATTAGTTTAACGCCAAGAATCTGACAAAAATCAATATCTAGGGAAAATATTTTGACGCAATCAATAGCGCACCTAACATAAACAGCTGTACCACCATATCCCCCCAAACGATTTGAATAAAATGAATTAAATCCCTTTATATTAAAAAAAATATTTTCTTCTTCCAATAACCAAACTTCAGTCAACACCAAAATATCAATGTTACATCTAAAAGTATTAACAAACAATTCCACATGATATAATTTGTTCCTAATACTTTGGACATTCAAATACAGTATTCTTAAATCAGCATTGTTAACAACAATACCATTATCCAAACCGGTATTACAATTTACATTTTGTGCATTGAAATCTGAAATCAATTCAAAATCATCAGAATCCATCTACAATTATAAAAAAATGACGTGATATATGATAATTGATTATGTATAAGCATTTACGTAAGTGTGCAACTGTGTGTGTGTAACCGAAGTCTAGGAATAGAACAAATAAAATATCGCTAATGCTTCCAAGCTTTGCAATTGATAAAACTATACTACCTAAAAATAATAATAACAGAAAAACAATTAATCTAAAATAATACAACAATAACAAATAAAGATAAGAATTAGTGGTATTTCTTGAATCATATATATGCTCAAATATCTTCCATCTGTTCAGGGAGTATTTGGTGAATTTCCATGAGATTAGCAAGATCATTCCTGGATGTAATTTTGACGACCTTTGCCTTTTCTTCCTTCCGAAAAAATATATTGCATCTGCTAACCCACAGGAATTTATATTTGATGTATTTATTAAGCTTCTTAGATTCACGATACAAACTCAATTGATATGGAGTGAGGTGATCACGAAAATATATTTGCTTATCATCAGATGCATTAATCCCTATTTGACCAAGATGGATCAACTTCCCCTTTTTCATGTCTGTTACTAAGTTTTTTGCTTCACTACTTTTAAATGTTATAAGTATATTTTTAGTACCTGTATTTATTGATGAATGTTTTGGCAAATGTTTGGAGACATCAGATGAAGGCATGTATTCCATAGATAACACATCATTTATAGAATTCGCACATTGTAGGATTTCAAATACTTTACTAGTAATAATTTTAGGTTGTATATCATCATTGGGCAGTCCAGCTATAATTAAGTTCCTGGATATAGGTTCTTGTTGAACTCGATCCAACTTTGATTCCAAATCATTGATACGCTTCGCAAGTACCACTTGAGTGTTGTCAGTTCTAGCAACTTTAACCACTAGATTCTTATTCACTTCAGATATTTTTTTAACTTCATCACGAATACAATCAAACTCTTGACAAATAAACTTTTGGGATGCTTGAATGTTTACTATCATAGATTTTATTTCAGCTAGCTCTTCCTCATATTTACCCAATTTAGCCAGAATTTGAGCCATAGTAGCTCCAATAGTCTGATTTTCACTTGTCGCAATTTGCTGATTACCAAATTTTTCACATACATCTGAACAGAACCAATCTATTTCAGCCGCCTTCCGTGCTATATGTTGACCAATTATGGCTTTGCAAGATGGATGAAAACTTTTGGCACATGAGCTGCATACAAACATGGCCTGTTTTTGCGTTATAGGTTTACCACAGTCCTTAGCCGAACATGTTAATGATGCGATATAGTTAGGATATTTATCTGCACATTAAAAATAATGCATTTTTAGTAACTGTTGTGTGTATTTTGTAGGTGAAACTTTTAAGGTCACGTATACAGTATTTATACAATGTTGACTTAGATTTTTTGATTGTTTACAATTTGTATTCACTTTCTCGTAACAGAATTTTACGTAACAGTTAATCTTTTTAATATTTTGCTTAGTTTATAATTTTGGTTTTTATAAAAAGAAAACAGGAAAACAAATTTCACTTTACTTAATATTTTAATAGTTTTGATTTTGATAAGAAAAACACACAACACAACCAATTATATTTAAGAATTAATATTTTAATGATTTTAATTTTTTTATTAATAAATACAAAAACACATCTATACTCGATGAATGCTGAACGAGAAAAAAAAAATTTACTCAAAATTGGCTAGGGTGATCGGTTGGGCACACCTTATATAAATTTGGTTGTACACTAAAAAACTAGCAACAATTTTTTAACCGTATGTTGGAATTGTGATATGCAGGTATCACTTTTTTTCATACTATCACTTTGCTCAATATTACCACACATAAATAAATAATTCCTTGTTTTACCATCGATTTTTTACTTCACGACAGAAATATTTGAAATTGGTTGAACTAAACTTAATTTTCACATAAACATAACAAACACGTGGGGTTGTTTCAACTACACCGTTCTGTACCACCACTTGTACCACTGTTCAACTCAACATGTTTGCTCTGGTGACGAGGTTGAGATATTCCATTCGATTTGGTTGACTTTTGGCATATTCCTTGATCGTATCACACTATCTTTCTCAATGATTAAATCCCAGATAATGAGTTTAAATATAACCGTTGACTGAATAGAGTTTTACAGGGACTGGGGTACGGAAGGTTGTCCTACCCGTAGATAAAAAATTAAACAAATTTACAAATCAACAAAAACTGATCCCTCCATGCGGAGGCATGATGGATGAAATAAAAATCAAACAAGTGAAAACAAATTTGTTAAAAACATTTGCAGGAACAAAAACAAAATTTAATGGATAATATTCCAATTAGTGGCATGCTCCATGCAAAATCAGGGGATGCATACCCGAAGATAAAACTTAAAAACAAATCAACAAAAACTGATAGCCCTTGCGTTTTAATGAAGTTAATAAAACTTCGAAGTGAAAAGCTTAACTTCGACTAAAAACTTGAGCAAACATTTTGACTTTAAAAATTAGAAAAAGAAAATCAGTTTCAACACTTAATCTTCTGATTAAACCTCTAACTTGAAACACATGTTTAAGAAAATATATAAACATCAAGTTAGTATAATTAGTTCATATTTTGTGCCACTGTAAATATAAATCTTAAGCACTTGTTGCTAGATTTAATTATAAAATTCTAAGAAATTGTTAATCTGTTAAAAAATAACTGGATTCGTGATAGTGAGAGTAAGCAACGTAAAAATTATTCGGTTGTAGAAATGTTGTTGATATGAATGTCCATTCAGTTTCGTTCGTTTCAAGACCGTGACCTGCTTTTATTTTTCTTCTTGTCTTTTTGATAATATTTTTAAGAAATAAAAAGTGTTTTAAGTTATAAGAAAGTAACAACAAACAAAAATTGTTTTTAAGAAAAAAAAAATATTCTTTATTATCAATAAATTGATCTTTCGTAGTACATCATCTTATATTGCTATCTTCTTCAAGTAGAACATGTTTGGGTGAAATTAGTTTTTGTTTAATATAAATGATTCATTGAATTTGGTTTTTATGTAAATTATTTATTGTTGGTAAAACCTAAAAAATGAAACCTTCAAATTAAGATGTAACGCTTTCGATCAAGACAATTAACAAAAAAATTCCCATATAACTACCAAAGTCGTAATCATCAGTCCTTAATTTATTGTAAACTACTACTATTAATATTCCTTGATTTTTAATTTATTTATATCTCTAGCTTTACATAATCATTATGACAACGATGAACACAGATGAATGTATATCCAGAATTGGAATCCTGAATGCGAAGAGCTTTGGAATTCATATTTTCTTTCTGGATCTAGAGAATCAGGATAATAACTTTTGTTGGCTCTAAATAAAACCAGAAAGGATCGGTGGATAGAATTAGTGCAAATGGATTTCTCTCACTCCAGTCGTAAAGCTTGGGATTCAACATCATTGCTTCCCTATTAATTATTAATAAACTCAAAAGTTCCAGTTGCTAAAGAAATTTCCAGAAAAATTAAATCACGTCTAAGACAGATGCGTAAAAAATTAAACAACTCTGCTTTTGGAGACTCTGTTACGGTTGAAGACATCAACATTGCAATAAAAAGTTTGAATGTGGGTAAGGCTCCTGGATGTGATATCTTGTTTCCAGAATTTTTCATTCATCTTATAAAAAACGAGAAGATGTGGTTGTCAAATTTTTTTTACATATTGTTATACTACTGGGAAAATCCCTTATTTATGGAAAAGATCTGCAGTACTTAAACCCGGTAAACGAAAGATCGGTAAAGATCTCCCAGGTAGTTATAGGCTGATTTCACTTCTCTGTGTGGGTTATAAACTGTGTGTGGCTGTTGGCAAGAATCATCTACCACAGAATAGTAGAATTGATTGATTCCACCATTCCTGTTGAACAAGCTGGATTCAGACCTGGAAGAAACTGTTGTGACCGGGTCTTATCTCTGACTACTTTCATTGAAGCAGGTTTTTGAGACAAAATGAGAACTGCTGTAGTTTTTATCAATTTGAGTGATTCAAAAATTATAAAATGCAAAAATTCAGTAAATATAGTTGATGAGATGCTCTCCAATCCTTTATATGTAGTGATGTTAGGAAATAAAAGTAGCCGCCGAAGACGACTCAATAATGGACTTCCTCAAGGTTCTCTACTTGCTCCACTATTTTTTAATGTATGGATCTTCCAAAAACCATTAAAATTTATTTATGCAGATGATTTCACCATTGCTTGTCAATACCTTTACGTTTACGATCCACGTGCTGAATCAAAAATAATTCGTATTCTTACTAACGGTTTGAAAATGTTAGACCAATATTAACATCATATAGAGATTACGTCCAAATCCAGACAAATCCAGCCAATTCTACGTTAAATATTTATTTTCGTAAAAGTCTAATCCGGTTTCAACCATACGCTGAAATATCTGGGTGTACAATTTGATGGATCGCTTACATTTAGACAACATTGTGAAACTCTTAGTTGAAAATTAAAAACAAGCAATAACATGATTCAGAAATTATCTGGATTGGATTGGGGAGCAGCAACAACTGTACTTAGAATATCAGCTTTAGCTCTGGTATATTTATATTGTCTGGTCACATAGTGTTCAAACTCGTCTCATATGATACGCAGTTGAATTCTACCTTGAGAATAATAACCGGAACAATAAAATCTACTAATCTTTCATAGCTGTTAATACTAGCCAATATTGCCCTTCACAATTTGAGAAGAGGTGCGACTTTGGCTCGCGAGGCACGTAAAATTTCAGAATTTCGTACTCTTCCAATTCACTCTGATTTACAAAATAGATTTTCCTCAACCTCAGCCTTTTATCACGAATTTCACTTTTGGGCAAAAATTTAAATGCTTGGAGATTTTAATAATTTGTAAATTAATGAGAGGTGGCAGAAATTGTTTGATTGCGCAGATTTAACAAATACATACCTCATATCTGTATCTTATTTAATGGTATTAGGATTTAATGAAAATAGACGACGCTGGACAACTTTAAACAGAATAAGATCAAATTCTGGTAGAACTTTAAGTACAATACATATGGATGGACATATGGAATTCAGAAACCTCTCCTGCTTGTGACTGTGGAGCTCCTCAACGAACAATTGCTCATATTAAAAGTGAATGCCTTTTTCGTCATTTTGGAGGCGAATTATTAGATCTTCATAACTTATCGTAGACGCCATTAATTTTTTAGATGATCTTGATGTGATTATTTAAATTTAAGTTTGTATTTTGTATTCTTGATAATTTAATATGTTGTTAATTCACACGAATAAAAACGCGTAATAAATCTCGCGTACCTAGCGAGATTGTTTTAGTAGCCCCAAGCTAGTCTGTGGGGACGAGAAGGAAATCCTGCTGCTTCAGCACAAATACCGTATTGTACGCGTGACACATGATAACATAATCGGATATAAAGAAAAAAAACAAGTGAACTGCGTAGGCTCTGGCGACCCTCATATGTGAAAGAAACCGCGATCATCACGTCCAACCCCATAATTTTCACACATTCGAACGCTCCCTTACTGTATACACTCTCACACGCACACCCACACACACACACACAGACACGTACCTTCATACACACCATCATCCATACCCCCCCACCCCCCCACACTCACGCATACATAAACACACCCACACATCACGCTCTCATTTACACCCCCCATACACTCACGCATACATAAACATGCACCATCATCCAGGTTCATCAATTTGTTCTATACATTATGCCATAAAGTCAACTCTTTAGTTGGTCCATTACTTGCTATTCTTGTGGTTCCATTTTCTGGTATATTCAATCGACTTACATCCATTATTTCCAATCTAAGCAATAATGCTGGTTAGCTGGTGTCATCGACTGTGTCCATCGATCTCTTATCAAAGCTTATCCCTGGAGATCTAACCTTTTGTTTTGTTAGTTGTTTGTGAATCCCATACTAGTATTTCTGTACAAGTATCTGCTGTTGGTTCAACATCTCCAAGTGATAAATGTAAGCTAGGTAGAAAACCATCCCCCTCATGTCCAGCTCTATAGGGCATTGTATCTTTGAACTATATGATAAATATTCTAAATTCATTGCAACTCCCACCATATGGACAGATCGCTTACGTTTGGCTGGGCAAGAATAAAACAGTAGGACACAACCACTTTTCCATTTCATACCATGGGTACACAAACCACATACAAACCACATAACTCAACGGGAAACATTGAAACACGTTTTGTAGTTTGAATTTCTGAAAGCAACGTTAAATCAAAAGTTGTATCGCCATCACCAAAACATAAAACCCCAGATTTGTATTTCAGTAACAGTAGTTTAGAACAATATTTCCGTTAATGGAATTCTAGTTATTCGACAATAAAATTGATTAGAATATCGACTTAAAATTTTGTTATTTTATTTTTTTTACAGTCCGCAATATACTTTATATTATCTTCTGATGTTTGGTTTATTTATATTATTCATGAATAATTTATTTGTTGCAGTCTTACAACCCACACTACCGTTATAGGACACGCTGTATAATTCATCTAATAGCTAGTTATATTGGAAATAAAATAAATGTATTCCCGAAAAATAAATAATCACTTGACAAGAATTTTGATTGCCAAATGCCGATTTAGTTCTACATATAGGGCTATTCCCATCCACACATCCATATTCGCACACTCATACACCTAAGTAACTACCCATAATCATTCATACATATGAATAAAACAAAAGTAAAATATGACTCACCCCATGATGTGAATAATTCCCGCTTATCCAACTCCTGGTATTGGCCTTAACCCATCATATTCCTTGGGCGAGAAAAAACAATATCAATGGTTAAACTGCCCCTTTTGTGTCGTGGTATTATTGGTATTATTAATATTGGTATTATAACTCCGGTAAATAATGCAATCACTTTTAAGTTTTCTAATTTTTTGTAATATTTGGTTTTAATTTTCTTCAATCACTTATGAGCTAGCATAAACACTCCGTATTTACCAAAAATTTTACTATTCCACTATACGGTGTTTAATAATAATATCGGATACAAAAACAACACGAATAACACGAAAATTTTTCTAATGTAATATCACCAGCATAGTACTGAGTTAAAAACTATCAATTTCCACTATAATTAACTAATTCAAATTTTATGTTCTGGTTCTTCGTCATAACCAAAAAGAAAGAACACAATCATGTAAAAACAAGATGATGTTACACTTTTTATTTCAGACGTCAAAGTTAATCCCAGCTGACTTTAAAAAATAAAAATCAGCGAATAAGCAGGAAAAGCCATCTCCAGGCAACTATTTGTATCATTATTAACGGCTGTTGGTAACAACAACAACACGATAAAAACGATAAGTTTGTTTCTTGGGTATTTTCCTTCGTTAAATTTTTGTTCCCACTAAGGAATTTGTACAACTAACTTGTATTAAAATTGGAAAAGAGTTATAAAAAAAATTGATTACGAAATGATTGTAAGAAATTATATTTAATAACAAAGAAAGCAAAAACAACTTCAAAAGTTCATGACAATACAGCAAACGAGAAGTAACCTATTGCTTGATTTATTTTGTTGTCTTTTTGGGAGATAGAGCGATTCCAATTTAAGGACATTGCACAGCTGTTTTATGGACAAATCTAAGCAGCACTTATTGCGATAGACGATTACGAATAAGAAATTATGTTTTAAAAAAAAACGCGACAATAATTTGGAGATATTTCCCGGCCTTAACGAAGCTATGATTTGTAGGACTACGGAAATAACTTCGGTATGGTTTTTTAATAGATCGCTTTAAGCAATCTTTAGAAGTCTTATAGAAGCTATTAAAAATGAGACAGAAATATTACAATATGTTTTATATTTCTACACTTCTTTTAACGTAATTAACGTTATTGCTATATTATTATATTGTGTTTTAGTTTAATTCTTGGCTTACGGTCACAATCAAGATTGAAACTCTGGTCCTTCGATCGTTTGTCCAGCATGCTATTAAATCGGGTAATTTAAATGCTAAGCAGAAACTAAATATGTTCGGTAGCAGTTACAATAACAATAGCTTCTATAAGACTTCCAAAGCATTTAGTTCTTTGTTTAGATGTAGAAAGATAGTAAAATTCAGGGAATTAATTTTTGTATAAAAACGTATGTTGATGTTGTTGATGAAATTACAATCTTTTTAATAGACGTTCTGTATTTAGAATATTGAAAAAAAAAATTTATTCGTATTATTGGCTCAAAGATTTTAGGTATAGCAACATTAAGGGGTTATATTTTTTAATCATTAACTTTTAGCGTACTTACTTTATTTGAAAAATATATTGTTTTTAAATAAAAGTGTTGTAATTGGATTTTCAATAGGTGTCACAACAACATACGTGCTAAAGTGCTGATGAATTCAGTTATTTTTTAAGAATGTTATATAAATATAAAACAATAGCAATACAAGCCAACAATAGCAATACATTACAATACTAAACAGTCTCGGTAAAACTTCTAAAGTCTTGATATTGAAGCAATTTTTAGACTATGACAGATGTGCTTCTATAAGATCTTTAAATAGTTGCAACTGCAACTACTTCAAACTAATTGACAGCTATAACTTCTATAACCTTTTTTCGGATGCTTTATCTAGAGTTGTGTAGATAAGTTTCAGTAAAGCCTTTAATATTATAAATATAGAAGCATTTTAGAAGCTTTCTATCCATTGGCGGGGAGATTTTTTATCTGGAAGTTCTATCGAAACTTTATAGAAGTTAAATTTAGCTAGCTTCCACTTAGAAGGTTTAGTGAAGCTTTATTGAAGATTAAGCTGGTATAATTCCAAATTAAGAAGTAAGCTTGCTAATTGGGTAGTCTGGTAATCATATAAAGGGTATCCCAAAATTAACACAAGATCTGAATTTGGCATTGTGAAGTAAATTATTGGGAACCCTGAAAAAAAAAACAATTTGAAGCTGACAGTTTATGGTTAGTAAAATGGAGCGTTGCACGCTATAACAAAGTGTTTTCACATTGTTGAACAACATCTAAAAAATAACAAGTTTTTTGGGAAGAGTTCGAAAAATTCATACAAAATAATGGTCAGAATATTGTTTTAATTTAACTTCGTCAACTGTTAAGACATTAATTGGAAAAATTCATGAAGGCTAGATCAGTTGGTGACGCTTAACACACTGGTCGTCCGAAAACAAACTGTGCAAATGTCAATATCTAAGCAGCTTGTGAGAGTGTTGGTGAAAATTCCAGAACATCAAATTGGCGTCGTGGAGAATTGGATGATAGGATAATATTGATTTGGCTAATATGTTGTTTCAACAAAACGGTACCACATGCTATACAGCATTTCCCAGTCATCTACTCTCTCGTTTCGGTGATCAAAATTGGCCCATTAGATCGTGTGATTTAGCACCATTAGATTTCTTTTTATGGAGTTATTTGAAGTAAAAGGTATATGTTAACAAGCCCACAACCATTAAAAAATTTCGATAAAAGAGTGAGTATGTGCCAGAAAAACCGTAGAGGCCATTTGCCTGATGTGTTATTCCATAACCAACCTTATCCTATGTACTTTATGATTCAATAAAAAATAGCAATCTAGACAAAAACTGTGTTTTCTATTTAGTTCAAATTGCGTTAATTTTGGGATACCCTTTAAAGGCTAGTATTATGGTACGATTGTTTTTTTATAACTCAGCACGCGTCCAGAAGAATCATTAAAGATGATGAAGAGACGTAGACCAACAAACATGATGAAGAGGCGGTAGACCACAAGGAAGTTTCAAGAAATATTCAACAAAACATCACATGGTTCGGTTAAGAAGGTTATAACTAGAGACAAGTAGGTAAATTCACCCCAACAAATTGATTGTGTGAGATGCTGAAAACAAAAGCCTGGGATTACAAAGTCAGTTTTGATATTCCTAGAATATGTTTACAAGGTGGTATCGGTCTTATCATCCCTCCCGTATAAAATCTAGTAGTAGAAGAAGTTTCAATGGCTTATAAAACATGGGACGAGGATACGAGGACATGTTCTGCCGTTTCTTTCCATTTGCAGGTCAAAAGGGTAGCCAGAGAAACCATCTATCTTACAGATTCATCATAGAGAGCATTAATAAAGGAGAGATTATCAAGTATAAATATTGATATAGTCTTTCTAGAAAAAACTCCTGGCTTGGACTAATAAAAAACGATATTGTTAGGCATATCGAATCTGATATGAAAAACACATTAGTGTTGAGCAAAAGCATTTGAGTAATGAAGTCATCAAATGGTATAATGTTACAATTTCGGAACAAGAGGAATGTCATCTTGTAGGACCGAATCAGGAACCACAAACACACTAGATCCTTATACCATCACACCCAGAATAGTTGGATACTTTGTGAAAAAGCTAAGCAAACCTTGTAGTGACAACAACGTAACTGTTTACTGAATATCTGATCATGTGGTTATCGCAGTTAAACAAAAAGGTATCAAAGTAGCTAGAAAGGGTGCGACAGCACTTTTCGTCAGCCTGGAATCCTTTTGTTGAGTTTCCATGAAATACATTAAAAATCACGAATGAAGTCACGACAAAATGATCTGTTATGACCTGGTGGGGGCTGTACTGGTAATCCCAAATGATCCCAAGCAAAACAATAAATAATTAAACAAAACACTTCCCTACTAGGTAAAGGTAATCGATGAAAATATAAAAGAAAAAAAAACTTATCGTTTCTATTGACGTCTTACCCAACCTTTATTTTGCTATAAATACCCGAACTCACATATATAGAGGGTCTCTTATTTCTTAGTGGATTTTTGTTTTGACAGTAATGACAGAGATCGTGAGTCGTGTGGATTTTTTTGGAAAAATGCTTGAAACTAAAACTTGTCTGTGATAATTTGTAAAATATATTAGTGTAATAATTTATAATTGTTGTTAATATACTTGTTGTTTTCTTTGTTATTAATGGATGGTCAAATTACTGTCAGATACAGTTTGAATGAACAAATCACGTATTGCTATGCATACTTTGTTCAACGTTCATCGGCAATTTGAGTCAACAACTATATATATTATTAACTTCATTCACCTTTGCTATTAGTTTGAATCAACGAATTACATATTGTGACGCATACTTTGTTCAACGTTCATCCGCAATTGAATTCGACCGCAGTATCTATTGTTGTAGCGTATAACTAATCTAGGGAAGATGATCCACTAATCGTCCAGGGAATGAGGAGTGGGATCCGTTACCAGTAAGGGGTATAAAGGTACTCTTATATTTACATATATGGGTATGGATGTGTGGGTGTAGGGATATGAATGTGTGTAGGTTGGTATGAATGTGTACGTGTGTGTGTGTATGCGTGAGTGTATGCGGGGCGTAAGTGTGTGAATACGATGTAGCATGGGGGTGTACGTGACGATCGTGGCTTCTTCAAGAGTGGGGTCACCAGAGTCTTCTTTCTTCACTTTTTTCTTTTAATCTCCGATCTGATCTATAAACAATATCCGCGTACAATTCCGCAATTTGCACTAGGTGGTAGGCTTCGCGTTCCCGCAGGCTAGAGCTAGTCTAGGGTAAAATATCGAACAAGGTACGCGCCCTGCCATTGGTTTTCTAATGGAGATAGTTCTCCTTTACAGGGCTTAAAGCAGTGCAATTAATTAATTGGATTGTTCAACCCACAAAGAGCAAAAATGTGATCAAGGTAAAATCGGAACAATCTAAGAATAAGGTCAAGTGTCCTAACAGTACCCATCAGAATAAAATACACCTGCAGAATTTTGAGATGGAGCAGACGAATAAACGCAGATTCTATCAACTGGAGGGAGAGACCCAAGAGTATCTTCTCGAGAGTGTGGAGTTTTGATCTATAAGAGAGGGGTTGAGATGAAATAAATTTTTTCAAAGGATGGGAGTGAAGAGGGAAAAATGGTTTTTTAATCCAAATGAGTGGGGTGTCATTTGAAAAAGCATGTTATTTAAGACATTCAAATTTTTTTCAGAATTTTGCGGTAGACAGTTTTTTAGTTATTGACAAAAAAGTGCTATTTTTGGTTTATCCCCCCCCTCTAAATGGCGACGTTGATTGACAGATAAAAATTTCCAAGTTAAACCATTTACAAGCTGGTGCGATTGAATCTTTGAATCTCTATCTTTTTTGTGTAGTTATCACAGGTTCCGGCCAGCAACAAATTTTCAGTGTATAAACGTCTGTATCGCTACAATGAAAAATTCTCAAAAATGACAATTTACTCCAAAGCTCTGAGAATTTATCTGATTTCTCCGCACAAATATGGTTATAGAAAAATCGAATTGTAAAACCATAAATTTTTACCTATTTCTTACAGTTATCACAGTTTCCGTCCAGCAACTAGTTTTCAGTCTGCAAGTGTCTGTATTACTACACTAAAAAATTCTCAAATATGACAATATACTTCAAATATCTTTTTCTTTTTTTTTATGTTTAGTGTTTAGCATGTCTAGTGTTAATTATAATAAATTATAAATTAACGTCTCTGAATATCCGAAGATACTATGCTCAACTAGGGATTAGGACTAGGTTTGAAAAGTTATTCAGTTTCTTTAAAAAATTTAATATACGCTAACTTTGAAATTTTGAGGACTAAAGCGATCAGGGAAAACCCATGACGGTAAGGCATTCCAAAGATGAGAGACTCTGTTGAAAAAATCACGCTAAAAAGCAACAGTTCTGCACCTTTTTATATGAACCTAAAAGGATGGGCTTCAACATTTGCTCTGGTGTTACGCGATAGGTTTGCCAGTTCAGGTAAAATTGATTTGATCTCATTGGAAGTTTATTCCTCCATAACATTTTTATAAAAAACTGTCAGATCAGCAACATTTCTTCTGTGCCGCAAGGAATCAAGCTCATTAATAAGAGGAGAGTTTCCATTCAGTTTGACAGCTCTACACTGGACAGAGTCAAGACACTTTAAACTACTAAAATATGCTCCACCCTAGTTGTGAGAACAGTATACTCCATACAGGGATATGATAGTATCTATGATAGTCGTTAGATCATCTTTTAACGAATTTATCAAATTTGACCTACAGTTATGGTGAATGTATGTTATGGTGAACTATGGTGACTGATGGTGGATGTATATTAGACATTTCATGTGATGCATGAAGTGTACTATCATCAACAAAACTATGAATAGGATTAACAGTTGAATTCAACATTAATATAAATAAGAAAGAGAGTTGGTGACAAAGCAGAACCCTGAGGAATCTGAGAACTTATCTAGATTTCTCCGTACAAATTTATTAATGAAAAAATCGGATAACAAAACATTGAATTTTAACCTGTTTTGTGTAGTTATCTCAGTTTGAACAGCAACTGGTTTTCAGTCTACAAGAGTCTGTATCGCTACACTGAAATATTCTCAAAGACGACAATTTACTCTATTGTAGTGAAGAGCTTCTTCGTGGCATAGTAACGAAGTGGCATAGCAGGTCGCGCACCCGGATGAGATTAATTTAGCCCCAAGCTAGCTTCAGCCTATGGGGTTGAGAAAGGAACCTGCTGCTCCATTACAAATAACAGTGTTGTACGCGTATTTTGAGACCAAATAAACGTATAGAAAAAAAAACACAAGTGAAATGAGTAGACTCTGGCGACCCACATATGTGAACGAACTACGATCACCACATCCAACCCCGCAACTCTAACACATTCACACGCTCTCGCACTTCATCCACTCCCTCACCCACACACACACACAACAATACCAACATACACATACACATACACACAACAAAGCCCATACGTACATTTATTCCACCCTACTCAGAAAGTACTACATACATTCGCTCATACCCCTAATGAAATCTAATATTTGCTCCATCCGTAAGGCTATATTATCGAAAGTTGGTTTTACGTCCTCCACATCGAATTGCATTGGCAGATTCGGTAGTTGATTTTAAAAAAAAATTATATAGTACCATCCATTCGATTTAGCCAAGCTACTATATTCAATCCGGTCAGATGAGCTTGATTTCCTTTTCATAACTGTTGATAAGTACTCGCTCATACACATTCACATCCACATATCCATATACACACACTCATACACCTACATACATATCCATAATCATTCATACATAAGAATAAAATTAAAATAAGACTCACCCCATAGTGTGGACGGTTCCCAATGTCTAGTCTCCTTAGTGCATATTTAGTTCTAAATTAAACAATAATTCCAAAATACTGCTGCTTACATGTAATATTGCATCTCCCCGACGGATACTTTAACGGTAATAAAAAAACTCGGTCGATATAGATATAATTTTCTTTAATTTATAATTTGGAGTATATACAATAAACTTAGGTGTAGTTGATGATTAAATTCTATGACTTATATGGCTTATTTTGAGACAGAGTGTCATTTTCCAGAGTGTCAATTTCCTTAATGCATAACAATCAGTTGAATGTAAATCATGTTTATATCATAATTTAATTTAGGTTGAATAAGCTACTCGTTCTTATATATTTTAACATAAAATAAGTTGAACCGAAAACAATTCAACATCGGTGGGTATATATTATTCTTTAGTTCTCGATTTATTACCAAGAATACATATACAAACACTTATATATAATTGGAGATCAATTACACTAAATAATTCCAGCACATAAAAGATAACAAAAAATGTTCTTGTTTTATCATCTACTGACACTCAATAAAATAGAAAGAGCTTCAAGGTCTCTTATATAACGGCACTAACATATAGCGAATTTTTGGTTTGTTTTAAATCTCGTTTTGCTAACCGGCACGACGATACCAGAATCATACCGTAATTCTTTAGGGCTCATAAAACATTTTCCCCATCAACACGAATGCAGTTACTTACTTTACCGTAACACCAAAAACAAATAACTTCATTAACTTTATTTTTACAAATTAAAAGAACAATTTTTATATGAACATTCGACTACCAATAAATAGACCGCAAAAAAACAATGCTTCTAAGCACGGTACAAACTTAGAGATTAAATTATCTTTTACTATCCCTATCGACTGAACTGTAAATACCAGTTAGTTTACTTTGAATTCCCAGATGATATGTAATTTCGTCGTCATCACTACCGACTTGGCTTTGATTTTAATATCACCAAACAAAAAAAAATTAAGTCCAAAAAAACATTACACGTCTACAAAAAAACAATTCACATGATAACTCGTCCAACAATTATAGCGGAAATACAAAAATATCTCACTGACTACGGCAAACACATATATTATTTTTTTTTTGAATACAGAGAAACCGTAATAAAAACACTATGAAATACTTTTACTCATGAACCGAAACAAATAATCTCGTCATTATTACGGCTTGTTTTACTTTTTATTTAATTTTTAATCACATCAAAACATGAAAATCCAAAATGGATTTAGTAAATTCATGAGTGTAAATCAATTTATTTTAATTTTTTTTGTGATCAACTCGACACGTATTTTATTTGCATCTTTTCCAAACTGTCAGACAAAATTTCTTATTTTTCAATCAGAAAAGAATAGTAAAAGTAAGAGACAGACAGACTGTATCGCTCGTATTTATAGTGGAACAACGGATATTATTAGACAATAATTAAAACGATAAGTTTTGTTTTATTGGGAAATTTTGTTTGTTTGTTTTATTGTACCCACTAATGAATCTGTACAACTAAGTTGTATTAAAAAAAACATTGTTTACGAAACGATTGTAAGAATTATATTATATGAATATAGCGCGATTAGGCATTAATGATATTGTTCAACTGTTTTATGATAATTTTATAGCGATTAATAATCACAAATTGAAGATAAGAAATTACATTGGGAAATGGCACACAACTGTTTTATGACAATTTTTAAATGGAAACCATTGAAGATGATGATCATTGATTGAGTACAAGAAACCGTGTTTAAAGGAAAAGCGAAAACAACCACACAAGCTTCTGCCAATGTAAATTTAATGCGTGGGACAGTGGTTCGACTTTTAGTTACGAAGTTTGAATTACCCTTCATTACACCATAGTTCGGAGAACTTATCAAGACTTCCCGACACAAACTTGTTAATGGAAAAATCTAACTGCGCATTATAGAACCTGTGTTAATTTTGTGCACTTAATTTATAACACTTCCCGGCTAGCAACTATCTTTCAGTCTACAAGCGTCTGTATCGCTTCACTAAAAAATCCTCAAAAATGACAATTTGTTCACAAGTTCTGAGAATTTGATTTCTCCGCACAAACCTGTTAATGGAAAAAAACAAAATTAATATTAATAAACCTTTTTTAATTTTGTGCAGTTATCATAGTTTTCAGTCAATAATTGGTTTTCATCTACAAGCGTCTGTATCGCTGCACTGAAAATCCGCAAAGTTGACAATTTACTACAAACTTCTGAAAACTCATCTTGACTTCGCCGCACAAATTTGTTAATAGAAAAATCAAGCTACAAAATATTGAACCTTTATCTTTTTTGTGCAGTTATCACAGTTTTTGGCCAGCAGCTGGTTTTCAGTTTACAAAGCTCTATATATGGACAGTAAAACTTTTCAGGGTAGAATTACGGGCTAACTTCACAGAAGTCACTTGTCCGACTTGTTTTAATTTGAGAGTGCGGTTTGAGATAAGATGTATTTAAAATTGTTTGAAATGATTTATTTGACGAATAATCAAAATTTGCTAATATTTGTTTTCATAATTTTTAATGTACATTCTTTGGACAATGAATGATAAATAAGAATTTACTCTTTAAATCAAAAAATATGTTAATTTTTTGTAGTAATTTATTTCATCTTTTTTTTTAAGTAATCACACCGTTCGTTAAAAATCCACACCATTGCTTTTTTATGTTTGAATCAATACAAAAAAATCATATGTTAACCTTCACAACTAGATGTGAACAGTGATTGATCTTTTTCTTAAATATGCTTGTTAATTATATATTCGAATGAGATGGGAGAAAATTGATTTCGATGTTTAGCGATACTATTACATATATATCCGCAATCGTTTTTTTTTTGTTTGTTCGACCGTTTAAGATTAACAACAGCGAAAATTCAACAAACTGTTAAATGTCATTTTCCTTAAGGTTTTCTATTATTTTAATAGTTTCCTTGAATCATACTAATCTTTATTAAATTAACCGTCTTAAACGATAGATAAATAGTTTTGAATGATTAATTTACAAAATATTAAGGAAAGGACAGAAGACGATATAAATTTTTTTTTACACATTAATGTACAAATAGTTGTAGTTAAAAGATAAAAGTCAAGGCTGGTTATTGCATAGATTGAAATATTTAGTATCAGAATTTCATTTCAGCAGTTAAGGTTGTTTATCACCAAATTTTTATTCAAGACAGATATCTAAAAATTAAATATTATAGAATAAGAAAAAGAACAATTACCAATTTAGAAAATCTCTTAAAAATTTGAGAATTTTCAATTAGCTCTTCATCCAATATTCAAAAATATTAATTTAAAACAATTATTTCACAAAATAAATTGTGTAACACGGATGTCTTATACAAACATTAAGAAGAACAAATATTAAATAAAACGTTATTTTTTAATTTTTTGGGAATTATCTTGAACTGATTGAGTTTGTATTACAAAATGACTGAATCAATAATTCCAGAACAGAGATTTTATGAAAAATATGTTAACATTGATAAGGTTGCCATCATCACCAATAATGTTAAAATAAATAGCTATGAATGCAAATATTTTCATGAATTTTAAACCTTGACCAGATCATTTTTATTTGAATTGGTCTATTAGTATCGATAAGGTAAATAACACTTATTGGTACAAGGTTTCTAATGGTTATTCAAGTCAGATGTTTATTTATTTCATTAAAAGAAATGAATGACAAAAATGTATGTTTTGATGTATGTGATAATTAAATAATGCATGAAAGCATTAAATTAAATACATTTTTCAAATAGAAAGATGTTGCTAATAATGTATAATATCCAGCTCGGCTGGAGTACTAAAGGTTAAAGTCACAAAATTTATGCTATGAATGCAAAAAAATCTTTTTTTTTTCAACAATTCGATATAAATAATTTTAAAGATTTATATAAATCTGTATTGTAGAACAATCAGAAAAGATTTTTTCTAACTAAGATAAATTTTAAATCTCGAAACTAAAGAAGTGGAAACAAGCGCTCACCATCCAGGTTCTAAAAATAAGTAGTATACGATAATCACCACCCACTTTCGCTCTATAGGAGAGTAAAATAAAAACCAAAATAATATTATGAAATCGGATGATAGATTGTTTTTATTGATTTGAATCATAATAATTTTGTTTTGATTTTTGTTGCTTAAATGAAAACATGTTATCACACAGTCATTATTTATTGTATTGTTATCTACTTACTTAATTTACTTTATATCAATTACCAACATAACCAATGTTGCATAACATACCACAATCTCTTTGTTTAATTTTTTTTTAATTTAAACCGTCAGTGCTTTCAAAACGAGTTCTGCACTCCTGAAGTTAAACATATTTACTTTCCTTTATTAAGAAAATTTTAAAACAAAAATAAATCTATTGTTTAGGTTTGTGTTTTATGATATTTTCATCTCACATTGGAATCTATCACGGAGCAAACATTTATCATAAATGTACAAATACAAAATTAGTTGTGTTAGAAATTCAACATTGCAAATAAATTGTCTTGTTAGAAAAAAGAATAAACAAAAGCGGATGAAGAGTTAGCTTAGGTGTTTTTTGACTTAAAATCCCTCACGAGTAGTATCTTTGGTTGTGAATGAATTTTAAACTTATGAAGTAAACGGTTGTGAAAACTTATTACGAAAAGTTAGTTCTAAAAAAATGTGTTTTCTAAAGCGAATTACATTTTTTTAACATAAATCAAAACAAAAACAGATAAGTTATGTATGGAGAAAGAATGTTTAAAACCATCAATTGGAACCAACGAGTTTTTATAACGCAATTGGAAAATGTGGTAACTAAATTTCAAATATTTCTAAAGGATATGACTTGGGAAAACTGTTGCAGAAATGGAAACTTATAGTTTATGATGAACAGCAGGACAAAAAACTGTTCAAATAAACTGAAAACTGTAAAACGCATAGCTCTTATTATTATTATTTTTTAAGCCACATTATTTATTTTATTTATATTGTTTATATTATATTTATTTATATTTTTATTTAACTTTGAATTGATTTCAACAATTTATATAAACAAAATTGATTTGTTTAATATTTAATTTAATTTAATGTTTTATTTCAAACTGGGCTTACTCGCCCCGAATTAACATACTCCTTTTAAAAAAACGAGCTTATTCCAAACCTTAATTCGAAATAACTGTAATGGTGCAATTTTATCATAAATTTCTGTTCAAATATACGATAAGTGATTACGGATTAACTTGCAAAACTTTACACATGAGAAGAGTTTTTCAATTTGCACCAATTTGATCAAAATGGAAAAATAACTACTTTGCTTCCAGGGTGCACTTACCTTATATCGCACATCTCACTTTTATATATCATATTTATTGTATCTTATCACATATTTCATATTTCATACCTCATATCTTATATCTCATATCTCATATCTCATATCTCATATCTCATATCTCATATCTCATATCTCATATCTCATATCTCATATCTCATATCTCATATCTCATATCTCATATCTCATATCTCATATCTCATATCTCATATCTCATATCTCATATCTCATATCTCATATCTCATATCTCATATCTCATATCTCATATCTCATATCTCATATCTCATATCTCATATCTCATATCTCATATCTCATATCTCATATCTCATATCTCATATCTCATATCTCATATCTCATATCTCATATCTCATATCCCATATCTCATATCTCATATCTCATATCTCATATCTCATATCTCATATCTTATATCTCATATCTCATATCTCATATCTCATATCTCATATCTCATATCTCATATCTCATATCTCATATCTCATATCTCATATCTCATATCTCATATCTCATATCTCATATCTCATATCTCATATCTCATATCTCATATCTCATATCTCATATCTCATATCTCATATCTCATATCTCTCATATCTCTCATATCTCTCATATCTCTCATATCTCTCATATCTCTCATATCTCTCATATCTCTCATATCTCTCATATCTCTCATGTCTCTCATATCTCTCATATCTCTCATATCTCTCATATCTCTCATATCTCTCTTACTCTCATATCTCTCATATCTCTCATATCTCTCATATCTCTCATATCTCTCATATCTCGTATCTCATATCTCATATCTCATATCTCATATCTCATATCTCATATCTCATATCTCATATCTCATATCTCATATCTCATATCTCATATCTCATATCTCATATCTCATATCTCATATCTCATATCTCATATCTCATATCTCATATCTCATATCTCATATCTCATATCTCATATCTCATATCTCATATCTCATATCTCATATCTCATATCTCATATCTCATATCTCATATCTCATATCTCATATCTCATATCTCATATCTCATATCTCATATCTCATATCTCATATCTCATATCTCATATCTCATATCTCATATCTCATATCTCATATCTCATATCTCATATCTCATATCTCATATCTCATATCTCATATCTCATATCTCATATCTCATATCTCATATCTCATATCTCATATCTCATATCCCATATCTCATATCTCATATCTCATATCTCATATCTCATATCTCATATCTTATATCTCATATCTCATATCTCATATCTCATATCTCATATCTCATATCTCATATCTCATATCTCATATCTCATATCTCATATCTCATATCTCATATCTCATATCTCATATCTCATATCTCATATCTCATATCTCATATCTCATATCTCATATCTCATATCTCATATCTCATATCTCATATCTCATATCTCATATCTCATATCTCATATCTCATATCTCATATCTCATATCTCATATCTCATATCTCATATCTCATATCTCATATCTCATATCTCATATCTCATATCTCATATCTCATATCTCATATCTCATATCTCATATCTCATATCTCATATCTCATATCTCATATCTCATATCTCATATCTCATATCTCATATCTCATATCTCATATCTCATATCACATATCTCATATCTCATATCTCATATCTCATATCTCATATCTCATATCTCATATCTCATATCTCATATCTCATATCTCATATCTCATATCTCATATCTCATATCTCATATCTCATATCTCATATCTCATATCTCATATCTCATATCTCATAATATAATTTTGATTTCAAAGAAGAAGGACGTGTTTTTTTCATTGCAATAAATATTTATCATTTGTGCTTTTATATATGGAAACAGTAAAAATCCATTTTAATTTGTTTTTCCTACATGCAAAACATTTCTTGTAATTTTAAAAGTTAACTGTAGTGAATTGTGTCGAGATTTTGTTTTTAGTAAGAACTATTAGTCGTGCTTATATATATACAGAACCGATACAAAATAAAACAATAAAAGATTTTCTGTTATTGGTGATAAAGTTACAAATAAAAAATTAACATTTAAAATAGTGCATTACTGAAAACTGTATTGTGAATGTGTTTTCTGTTCTTTTCATAGAAATTTTCATAATAAATAAATAATTTAATGTACAGTACAGGCTACATAAACTGAACATTTTGTTATATGTAAGCTTAAAAAACAAATTTATTTCATATACTAATATTAACACATCTAAACGTAACATCTCATTTGAAATTGTGTATTACTCGTTTACAACGGTATTACATATAAACAAAAACAATAATATAATCACGACAAGAATTAACAATTTTAAGTAACAGGATAACTGAATGATTTTATTTGATTTTATTTTGATGCTTTGATAGTTTCCGTTTTTTATTTTATATGGTTTTTTTTTTTTTTTTTTTTTTAATAAAATGTGTTGTGTAATAGGGTTTAGAATATGTGTCACAACAACACATAAATACCTTTTAAGACCTAGGTCTAGACCTGGGTCCCACAACAACTGGCGTTCTGAGGTGTAGATTAACGCTTTTTTTAAACATCTGTGGGTTGAAGCCACCTGAGACTAAGTGTTCCGGCAAGCTATTCCATTTGTACGCAGTTCGGACAAAGAAGTCTCTCTGCGATCTGCCAGTATGACAGCGCGGGATTTTTACCGTTTCACTGGTTGCGGCAGCCGATTGCCGAGTGGAACGGGGGTAAGAATAAGTTTGAGGCATGATGCCGCTGATTTCATCTGAGCACTGCTGATGACGATATTTGTAAAAAACAACGAGGTCAGCAACAGTGCGACGATGTTGTAGGGAATCAAGTTTTGATGTCAAAGTTCGATCACCTACAATTCGTATAGCTCGCTTTTGAACAGAGTCCAAGAGGGCCAAGATGGAAACAGAGGCAGCACCCCAAACTTATTGGGTATACGATTTTTTGGTATTGGATTTTAGCGGTATACAAATCTATTCAAAATTTTCAAAATAAACACGGTTTATTATTAAACATTAATTATGTTACATTCACCAACTCGCAAATTGAGAAGTAGTAGCACAACTACACCCTTGGATATTTTGTTGGATAAAGAAGATGTTGATCAAGTCCAGCCGCTTGTTTTAAACGCTCAGAATACGGCTAAAATTACACTGTCATCGATTTATAATGAGTTGATGGCTTTGAAAGAGTCATCGAGAGTATTTCACTTGAATCTGGAGGCTAATTTGAACAGTATCAGGAAAGAAAACGGCGAACTTAAAGATATGGTTGGTGAACTGCATGTTGCGCTTGAAAATCTTAGAGCAAATTGCAAGCCGTTCTCGGGTGTGGCAAGTTCAAATGATTCAAGAACATCTGTGGTGGTTGAGTTACCTGTTGTGACGAATAAGGTGAAGGAGGCGGTAAATAAAAATATTAAATCTTCTAAAGATAGTCCTGCTTCTAAGTCTTCAAAAGATATACCTGCTTCTAACAACATCCAATCTGGATCCAAAATTGTAAGCAAATCAAAAGGATCTAGTATTAATGTAGGTGCTTCTGAACCTTTATCTACTGGTTCGGTAGAAACTGGGAATAAAAACTCTTCTGAAGTGATAATCGGCAGTGGTATGCTAAATACGTCACTACGGACAGTTCAACCTCTCAAATGGTTGTTTGTGTCTAGGTTGCATAAGGAAGTTAATTATGAAGATGTTAGGAACTACATTAAAAGTAAATTTGATATTGAAGATATGGTACTAACGCAATTGAAACCTAAAGGTGACGATGGTAACCGTGGCTATGTATCTTTTAAAATTGTTTTTCTGGTAGCACATTTGATTTAATGCTTGCTCCTGAAGTATGGCCTGATGGTGCTCTGGTAAAAGAATTTACAAACCGTGCAAAATATGGGAACCGTTTTTTACGCCCACGCTTGACTCAAGAGGGCTTAAAGTAAATCACAACATATACGATGGTCATCAAAATGTAGGGTTTATTGGATCAAATGCTTCTGATAATTCTTATTCAACTTCACTCAAAATTTACTATCAGAATGTTAGAGGCTTACGTACAAAAACTATTCAATTTTCTTTAGCTTTAAGTGACAATGATTATGACATTGTAGTTTTAACTGAAACATGGCTTTCTCCTGATGTCTTTGATTCGGAACTTTTTTCTAGCAACTACGTAGTTTTCAGGTGTGATCGTTCATATTCTCGAGGCGGAGGTGTGCTGATTGCATTAAAATCTGACTTTATTTCCAAAAAGATTGATTTTGTATCGCCATTGGACTGTGAGGCTGTGTGGGCTAAAGTTAAAACTCCTTTAAGGAAGTTTGTGATTGGAGCTCATTACATTCCCCCCCAGTTTTAATTTAATATTTTATTCTGAGCACTGTAACATCATAACGTCTATTGTTGAATCTATTGACGATAGTACAATAGTACTGGTGTTCGGCGATTTCAACTTACCGTATATATCTTGGCAAATGAATTCTAATAGCCTTCTACCTAATAATAATCTCTCTGCTCTTGAGTCTCATTTTGTAGACTCTCTAGCATCCTTAGATTTGAATCAAATTAACGGCTTATTTAATTCTCGTGGTCGGTTATTGGATTTAGTTTTTGTATCCGGGAACTTCTTTGAATCATTGTATAATTTGGAGGAATGTCATGAATGTTTGGTTAGAAACGATGAACATCATAAGTCAATTCTTCTAACAATTGATCTTGGTAATATTGAATTTGTAAGTAATGTTAAGAGTTCGTATTTAAACTTTAATAAAGGTGATTACATTAATTTAAATTTATTTTATGATGATGTTGATTGGTTAGCGCTGTTTGATTTTTGTGACTTGGATCTTGCAGTGAAGAGATTCTACGAGGTAATAGCTCTAGGAATTCAAAATTTCATTCCAATTTGTTCAAATTGTCAACCGAAAACAAATCCATGGTCGGATAACGCGCTTCGGCGGGCCAAAAACCGTATGGATCGGTTACGGAAACAGTATACAACCCGTTTTCATTTATCTAGCTACTGTGCGTTTAGAAAAGCTCGGCGTGCCTTTAAAAAAATGCAACGATTAAAGTTTCGTAAATACGTAAGTAATATTGAACTTGGAATAAACAGGAATCCTAAGAAATTCTGATCTTTCATAAATTCGAGGAGAGACATTTCTGGTTATCCTCGATTTATGAAATTCCGATCTCAAGAGTCTGAATGTTCTTCTGTAGTAAGTGAAATGTTTTCAACGTTTTTCACTTCAAACTTTTTACCAGTGTCATCGTGTAAATTGTCTGAATCGTTATCTGGTTCCGATGATGATCAAGCTATTGCTAGCATTGGTTTCATTAGCCTTGATGTTAATCAAATTTGTGAATATCTTTGTAGCCTTTTATTTATTTATTTATTTATTTGTTTATTTATTATGTAAAACTACAGAACTTGTGTCCCTAATGATCTACAATTATATAAAAATTTAATTTATTTTAAACTCAAATTAATAAAATTATAACGTTAGTAGGCTCTTGACAGCCATAATTAGTACGGTGAAAGTTTAATGATAAGAATAAGCGAGTTCTCAGATTTCTGGAAGGAACATAAAAATTGAGTCCTTCCAAAAGACAAGGGGACTGCACTCTGTTTTCGAGGAGATCTGCAACAAACAAGGCTCCAGTAATATGTCTCCGGTACTCCAATGACTCCAAATTAAAATTGACACACTGGACAGTATAAGGTGGAAGATTTTTCCTATTTTTCCAATTTGCAACATTGTGGTTAAAATTGAACAACCTGAATTTACCAACAAGATAGAAAAAAAATTTTTTTTGGACTCGTTCAATTCTTTTAATATCTGTAATATGTACAGAACTCCATACTGTTACAGCATATTCTAAGTTACATCTTACATAGCATGTATATATATGCAGTAATGTGATTAGGCATTTAAATTCTCTACCCACCCTGAAAAGAAAACCCAACATGGATAAAGATTTGGCCACTATTTTATCAATATGCAGATTGAATGACATTTGAAAGTCAAAGTATACTCCTAAATCACAAATTTCAGATACTCTAATTAAAATAGTATTTAAAAGTTTGTAGGGATAATATATAGGAGCATAGTTTCTATGATAAGACATCACTTTACACTTAGTTACATTTAGCTGAAGCATGTTTGTTTCACACCATAGCTGAAACTTATTCAGATCATCTTGAAGACTTATGCAATCATCCAGGGTTTTGATAGTTTAGTACAATTTTATATCATCAGCATATATAAGAACTTTGCAGAATTTAAAAACATTGACAACATCATTAATACATAAAATGAATAATAGCGGTCCAATATGCGACCCTTGAGGAACACCTGAGTGCACAGATATATTAGTAGACCTTAACCCATTTATCTTAACAGTTTGGGTTCTATTTGATAAGTAAGATTGAATCCACCCAATAAAATTATCATCTAAGCCGTACTGGTGTAGACTGTTAAGGATCACAATATGGTTTATATAATCAAAAGCTTTACTAAAGTCAGTATAAATGACATCCAGTTGAACCTTTGATTCCACAACCTTTATTGCAGCACCAGTAAACTCCATTAAGTTTGTAGAAGTAGATTTGCCTTTGCAAAACCCATGCTGATGAACGGAGATCATTTCTTTACATTTATCAACAAGATAATCAGTTACAATACTTTCAAATAATTTTGGAATAGCAGACAAAATGGAGATTGCTCTATAATTTGTCACATCTGAACGGGATCCAGACTTAAAAATTGGTATAATATCTGAAATTTTCCATTTAGTTGGAAAAATTTCAGAAGAAAGGGATAAATAAAATAAAATAGATAAAGGGTAAGACAAAAGATGACTATAATCTTTTAAAAAACTTACAGGAATGCCGTCAGGACCACACCCTTCTTTAAGAGACATAATCACATTAACGATTTGAGCCGAAGAAATTGTTGGTACAGATACAATTGGAAAAGTATTGGAATTCCTAGTAGAATTGAATTGGGATGTGTTACTGTCCAGTTTATATACGTTTTGAAAATACTTTGCAAATAACTCACACATATCATTAGTATTATTTGCAGTTTCACTGTCAAACCGCATTTTTGATGGAATAACTGAGGTTTTGCGTTTTGAGTTAACAAATTTCCATAGTTTCTTAGGGTTGGTATTAATCTCAAATTCCACATTTGACAGGTAATTCCTATACGCATCAAGTTGCTTTTTATCAAATTCACCTTTAAGCTCACGAAAAACATTTTTATCCGCAGATAGTTTCGATTTTAAAAATTTTTTACTTGCTTTATTTTTACGATTACGCAAATTTATTAAACTTCTGTTAAACCATGGAGGATAGTTATTATTTTTATTAACAACGATAGGAACAAATTTTTCAACACCCTCATATAAAACGTTATAAAAAGAACCAACTTTTCCATCTAAATCAGAGTGCGCAAAAAGTATATCCCAGTCAATGTTAGCCAAAAACAGATTCAATTGAATTTTGTTACATTTTTTAAAATTAAACACACACAAATCATCATTTTTCTTATTATAAGCCTGAAAACCTTCGACTTTCAATTGAATTTCATAAGATTTATGATTAAGATCATTACGAACAAACGGAGTCAATGATTCTAAGACAATACACAAGTTAACATCCTTTGTAAAAACCAAATCTAAAAATCTATCATAAAAGTTACTTATACTATTAATTTGAACCAAATCACAAGCTAAAATAGAGTCAATACAATGAGACTCGATAGTAGTTTTAACGTTAACGGGCAGCAAACTTCCATTTTCAGCTACATCATCTTTTATCCATCTTACATGCGATAGATTAAAATCACCAAGCAATAAAACATTATCATTAAAATTACATTTTGATGTAATCTCGGTGATGCAATTACAATAGAGAACATATTTTTCAAACGGAAGCGATGGAGGAACATAAATTCCAAATACAAATATTAATTTCGAATTGAAATTCAATTTAACGCATACAAGTTCAATGTTGTAATTACTAGTATCTACTAATTCACTGCTAATTGATTTATGTACAGCAATTAATACGCCACCTCCTGATGATTTATTACTATTGAATGAGTTTCTATCACAACGGTATACTATATAATCAGATGAGAAGAATTCCGCACTAATTACAGATGGGTGAAACCAAGTTTCCAGTAAGACATACGTCGACAAACAAGTCGATAACAAAAATCTTTGAAATTCACTGGCTTTTGATGACATTCCATTAACATTTTGAAAATATACAGTTAAATTTTGTACAATTGGAACAGCCTTAAATCTAATCATAATTCTGGTCCCGATAATCTACCTGCCATTGTTTTGCGCAACTGTGCTTTTTCTCTAGCTTATCCCTTGCAATTGTTATTTAATAGATCACTTGAAGTTGGATTTGTTCCCGCTTGCTGGAAGTCTTCGTATGTCATTCCGGTGTATAAAAGTGGAGATAGATCATAAGTTGAAAACTATAGACCCATTTCTATTCTATCTGCTACCCCTAAGTTGTTCGAATGTATTGTTCGGGATATATTGTTTAAGGAGATTGGAAAGTGTGTCATTCCCCAGCAACATGGTTTTTTTCCTGGCAGATCTGCTTCTACAAATATGATTGAATTTGTTGATTTCGTTGTGAATACAATAGAAGAGGGTGAGCAGGTGGATGTAGTATTCACCGATTTTAAAAAAGCTTTTGATAGAATTTCTCACGAAATTGTAATATCTAAGTTGCGCTGCGCTGGTGTTCACTCTGCCATGCTTTTGTGGTTAGCTTCTTATCTTGAAGATAGAATACAAAAAGTGAAATTAAGGGATCGTATATCGTCTGGGATAGACGTTACTTCAGGGGTGCCACAGGGTAGTCACCTTGGACCTCTACTATTTTTAATATTTATTAAAGACGTTGGTAGTTGTCTGACGCACTCAAAATTTTTGCTGTATGCAGATGATATGAAAGTATTTGTTAAAATAGTTAAATTAAATGATTGAAAGCTTCTTCAACAAGATTTAAACCGTTTTACTGTATGGTGTCAACAAAACAAATTGGAACTTAATATTGGGAAATGTCGAGTTATGAGTTTTTATCGGAAGAAAAATCCCATAAGCTACGCGTACAATTTTAACAGTACTGTTATTGAAAAAGTGAATGTGCATAAGGATCTTGGCATTCACCTTGATTGTAGCCTAAATTTTATTCAACATACTGAAACAATAATAAATAAAGCCAATGCTATGCTTGGATTTATGTTTAGAACATGTAAGGATTTCCGAGATGCTTCTACGTTTAAAACATTGTTTTTTTCTTTAGTTCGATCACAATTAGTATATTTATCTATAATTTGGAACCCACATTATGTTGCTCGAGTTAATCGTATTGAACGCATTCAACGGAAATTTAGTCGCCGAATTTGTCGTTATTGGCTTAATAATCAGGAGTATATCCCATATTTAGAACGTTGTATTCAGCTCGATATTCTAACACTTGAACAAAGGCGTTCAATTAGCTCTGCTTGTTTCATTTTTGATTTGTTAAGTGGACATACTGACTCACACATTCTGTTGTCTATGCTTGATATTCTTGCTAAAAATTTAAACATTAGTGACCGTGCTTTATTACAACCATGATTTCATAGAACGAATTATGGTAAAAATAATCCTCTGGATATGGCTATAAACAGGTTTAACATGTTCTACAGCGCTTTCGATTTCAACATCGGTAGAAATGAGTTTAAAAATGAAATTACTAAATTATTTAAAACATAAAATTTTATAAGTTGGTCAATTAAATTAAATTTTATTTGGTTTTAATTTTAATTATTAAATTTTAATTAGATGTTAGCAAATTATTTAAATTTTAATATATATAGGAGGTCGGTTAAATTAAATTTTAATTTATTTTTATTTTTATTATAAATATTTTTAGGTGTTCCAAAATGTTTAAAGCTTAAAATGTAGGTCAGTTAAATCATATTTTGTTGATCAATTGAATAAATAAATAAAATAAATAAATAAATAAATATCTCATATCTCATATCTCATATCTCATATCTCATATCTCATATCTCATATCTCATATCTCATATCTCATATCTCATATCTCATATCTCATATCTCATATCTCATATCTCATATCTCATATCTCATATCTCTCATATCTCTCATATCTCTCATATCTCTCATATCTCTCATATCTCTCATATCTCTCATATCTCTCATATCTCTCATATCTCTCATGTCTCTCATATCTCTCATATCTCTCATATCTCTCATATCTCTCATATCTCTCTTACTCTCATATCTCTCATATCTCTCATATCTCTCATATCTCTCATATCTCTCATATCTCGTATCTCATATCTCATATCTCATATCTCATATCTCATATCTCATATCTCATATCTCATATCTCATATCTCATATCTCATATCTCATATCTCATATCTCATATCTCATATCTCATATCTCATATCTCATATCTCATATCTCATATCTCATATCTCATATCTCATATCTCATATCTCATATCTCATATCTCATATCTCATTTCTCATATCTCATATCTTATATCTCATATCTCACGTCTCATATCTCATATCTCATATCTCACATCTCATATCTCATATCTCATATCTCATATCTCATATCTCATATCTCATATCTCATATCTCATATCTCATATCTCATATCTCATATCTCATATCTCATATCTCATATCTCATATCTCATATCTCATATCTCATATCTCATATCTCATATCTCATATCTTCATATCTCATATCTCATATCTCATATCTCTATCTCATATCTCATATCTCATATCTCATATCTCATATCTCATATCTCATATCTCATATCTCATATCTCATATCTCATATCTCATATCTCATATCTCATATCTCATATCTCATATCTCATATCTCATATCTCATATCTCATATCTCATATCTTCATATCTCATATCTCATATCTCATATCTCATATCTCATATCTCATATCTCTATCATATCTCATATCTCATATCTCATATCTCATATCTCATATCTCATATCTCATATCTCATATCTCATATCTCATATCTCATATCTCATATCTCATATCTCATATCTCATATCTCATATCTCATATCTCATATCTCATATCTCATATCTCATATCTCATATCTCATATCTCATATCTCATATCTCATATCTGATATCTCATATCTCATATCTCATATCTCATATCTCATATCTCATATCTCATATCTCATATCTCATATCTCATATCTCATATCTCATATCTCATTTCTTATATTTCATACCTCGTACTTTATATATTATATCTTATATCTCGTATCTAATATACCTTAACTTATATGCTGTACGTCGAAATGCATCGTTTATACATTTCAAACAATTTCAAATATACTTTCCTTAAATCCATTTATTCCTTACATCCAAATCTATTTAAGTCTTTTTACTCCAATTCTAATTTCTTAATATCTCTCATTATTAAATTGACAATTCATATTTTTCAAAAATATTTTAACATTACGATTACCAATAGTAATTATAATATACATATAATTATAACACAATAGCTTAACACTTCAATTATCTCTTATAAATTTATGCAAACGAAATTTTAATATATGTAATTAAAATTAAACAAATTAGGCTAGACTTTTTCTTTAAAATCAACCCAATTTGTGTAAAAGATGAAAGCTTACAATTTATATAACGAATTCAAAATACATAGTTTTATATATTTTTTTGTCGGTTCGTCGCCTGCACAAGTTTTTCGTTTTATAAGTTGTACAATTACTTATAATATGAAAACATAATTTACTCCTATGTGACAGTATCCTGTAAATCGATTTAAAAACGATAACAGATTGATAAAAATACACCTTAGTTTTTTATATCGTCGCTTTAATAATGAAACAACGTATTCGCAAAAGTGTAGTTTCGAGATAATTGGGTTTAAAGATTTTTCGATTTTCTGATTTTCGTAAACTCGGCAGCACAATTGAATGAATAAAGATATTGGGAAAAAAATTTCTACCAATTAATCTTGATTAATTTCCCCACAGCATATTAAAATTTCACTTTGGTACCTGCTGGCTTTTCTACCTAAAAAGAGGTGAAAAGTCAATCAGGTACCTTATACGTTATTTCATATTTCATATACATTATTTCATTTTGCATGGAAGTACGATTAAGCCTAAAACTAATTATTATTGAACTAACGCATGATATCTTACAATTTTTTATTTATATGAACCGGCATATCATGTAGTAATGAATGATGCTTATACAATATTTTAGATTTACCATTTCGTGTGGCGATCGTAATGTATGTAAAGTATACGACACTGATTTTACCCAAGTTATTTTTCTGTAGGAATTGAAATATCGTACATGCATTTACGCTGTTTCAATATTTAACCAAATTCAAATTTGCATGTACGTTAATTAACAATATATTAATTTTCACCCCCAGTTATAAAAAAATTGGAAAATGTTAAAATGCCACTTTATAGACATCCTTATGGGGAATGCAGCGCACCCATTATATAAAAACAACGTATATATGGCATACGTTATTTCATTATTAAAGCGACGATATGTAGTTAAGATAACTGTTTGCGAATCACATAAATATCGACTTTACTTTACATTTTAATTTTGTTACAAATAAAATTATTGTTAATTTCAAACATAATTAACGGGTGCTGTCAATGTAAAACATAAATAATTTTATAAACTTTAGTAACAGATATTAAAAATATCAACATATATATTTACATCAACATTTTTATTGTTATTCGTTATTTTGAAACTTAAAAACATTCGTTAATTATGCATAACTAAGAAAAATAGCTACCTAATTAAATCAGTCCATTTTTAAGGTGCTTGAAACATAAATTAATTATTTAATTAAAGCTAAGATTTATGTTAAAGAAATTTCTAACTATTGTGTGGGTCAATTAAATAATTTGTGCTAACATAACGGAAGTATGTAATCGATTTTTGTAAACAAAACGTAATAGAAATAAAAATTGTAATCAAACATTTTTATATGAACCATGCTTTTAGGTTTTGAGATTCATAGTATTTTATTTCAGTTTTCTAAGTTTGTTCATTTTTAAAAATTTAACTTTTTTGGTAATTTTCGAAAGCACAGTTTTCGACTTATTTTCAATAAAATGTGAAAATGTTTTCCTATATCCCCCAACCCTTAATTTCGAACATTATACAAAACGAAAAAATTGAAAATAATAACGGTTGAAGAAAATATTAGAAAGATTGAACGAAAATTATAGCGGTCGGCTTAATATTTTTGATGTTATTTGGAAGGAGGTTGAGGGTGGAAATTTTGTAAAAAAAATTATTTTTGAGCTTGACAAATGGGGTGTCATATGAAAGGAGATTTTTTTTCTAGTCCCAAACAATTTTTTTGTAATTTTTGAAAGCACAGTTTTCGACTTATTTTCTAAAATGTGAAAATTTTTTCCCGTCGCTCCACCTTAACATCCAACATTACAAAAGGAAAATTTAAAAAAAAAATCACGGTTTTAGGAAATGTTGTAAAGATTAAATGCAAACTATAGCGGTCGGTTCATCATTTAAAATGTTATTTGGAGGGGATTGAGGACGGAAATTATGGAAAAAAATTTAACCTTGAGGAGTGGGGTGTCATATGAAAGGTGAATTTCGTTTTGTAACTGCGAAGGCCCCGTTTTTGATTTATTTCTAAAATTATGTTTTTGAGAAAAATTATTCTTGTAGAATATTATAAACATTACCCTCGACGAGCGAGTTATATTCGCACTTGTCTGACTTTTTTACTATTAAAAAGCGTTTGAAATTTAGACATTTTTCGAAGCTAAATATACACTTTCCGGTGCAACATTCCCGACAAACATAATGTGCTAACGTCACTAACATTTTTGTTTTAGATTAAGATTTTTAAATCATGTACTCATGAATACAAAATGAGCATAGAAATATTGGTAAGCCGACATGAATCAAGGCAAACAAAAATATTAAAAAAATATAGCAATTGTTTTAAATCACTAAAATTAATTATTCAAAGTGTCTGTTTGTTTTTTGTATTTGTTTGCACTGCATTCACTAAAAATGATAAAAAAGATAAAATTCATCAATTTAATATTAAACTAAAGTTATACTATCTCATAAAAAGTTAAATGAAACCAGCTTTTTTATAAAATGTAAAAATATTTTTTTATTATTCCATTCTTTCATTCTTTTGTTTATTATTATTATCATCGTTTCATTAGGTTTTCATTATTTAGACGTTTTTTGGTCTGAGATGTGTATGTGCATATATGTGCTAAGGCGTTTTACGACATGTGCGCGGCATGGACATCATATACATGACATGTGTTATTCACAATTTAGTGCACGGGGATTTTGAATCATGCATAATTATTGCACATTTCATGCATTTTTCTTAATTGTTTTACAGGATTATTGACACATCTTATTGATCAACCCTGTTTGAATATTACATGTTACGTATCTAATACTGCTGTGATAATAGTATTATACGGTTAAAAAAAAGAATTAAGGAATCCTTAACGTTTCATTTTCTTCAAAGAAACTTACGGCAACCGATGTCAACTACCCGCTTATGGTAGATAACTGCTTGTTATTGCTAAGCTTTTAAATATTTTCTCGATTTTATATAGGGTTGAGTATGCATAGTTTAAACTTATCATAATAAATAAACCGTAATGAATGCTCTTAAGTTAAACTGTTTTAAAATAAGTGATAATTTCTGGGTTTTCCGTAGCCAAATTCCTTGGAGTGTAAGTACCTTTGTACAACAAAAGCTATAAAAATGATGATATGATTCATAGCAGTAGATGATTCAAACAGTGAAAACCATTGAATTATATTATCCCATTAATCAAGGTAATTAATCTGAGGTTCTCAGAGACAACAAAAATTGGTCTGTCGCTGAGAGAAAAGTACAATCGCGTAAGTGCATCAACAATTAAAGCAAATATGCTACCTTAAAAACAAATAGCAAATTTGTATACCGTAAAATGTTTGTAGGGTGACTACTTCTATTGAGAGATTGACTATGTGTCACATTTTCATGATCAATTTCTTTCAAAATATCACTAAAATATCTTAAAAATTTGTTTCAAAAGTAACCAGTCTTTAAAATGTATGGAGCCTTACAAAAAGCTAGATTTGTAACTATTCTACCAACTCTAAGATTTTTTTCAAATCTTCACAAAATCGTCCATCTTCACAAAAATGTTAAAGTTATATTATTGATTTTCGACATAATTATTAATCAAAATTAATAATGAAAAAAAAAAAACAAATGCACAATAATAAATGAGTTTCAACTTTAAAATAGTCGATGGAGTAATTGATAGTGTCTGTGCCATAGATTCATGCCATGGATTCGAGCTTGGCACTGATATGGAAGGTTCAAATCCATCCGAAACACACTTAAATTAAGTTTTTATCTCAGAAAATCGAACGTTCGAGTTGAAAAAATTCAAATTATTTCCTTACTTACTTGAGTTTAATTGCCCACATAAATAATATTAAGCTGTTAAAATTCGTTCAGAAAACAACCCACACTGGTTCATTTTTTCACTTTGTGACTTATTTTAGAATTGAATTCACTTAAAACCACAAAAATGTTGTAGTTTGATTGCAATTATCCACATAGAAAAAATTATTGAATAGAATCTTCCACATTACCACATTATTTCTCCACTTAATTTACTTTTAATTTGAATTGTGCACATTTCATAATTTACAATAATAAAAATAAATATGTACACATAGATTAATTATATATTATTTAATATAAAATAGAAATCATCGGTTCGTGAAACTAGTTCATATATATTTTAGAGGTCGTCATGTTTTCACTAATTTTTTTGTTATAAATTAATCATAAAATCTTAAAACAATTAATTTTTTTTTCTTAATCTTAATATTATGTGTTTTTTGCTACAAATGAGTTATTTTGTGGATCTTATAATTGATTTGCATTATGTAGGATCATAAACTTATGATCCATCATAAGTAAGCAGATCATTAATTTAGTGGTACATCAGGAAGAAAGTTGTTTGAAAACATATGGACTAGCATTTGGTAAAAATTGAGAGCTACACACTTTTTATGAACCTTTAAAAAAATTCGTCAACAGACATAACCTTAGTCTATTTTGTAATAAGCATAATTATGTAACGTGTCCGATCACAGCTTTTAGTTTGTTTCTTGGTACTTTTGTCCATAATTGGCATTGGACTAAACAAGCAACTAAGTTAATTAAGAAAAATTTGTTGACCTTAAACTATAACTAAATTTGTAATAAAACACAGAATAGTTGACGTGTTATCTTAGGCAAGAAGAAAAATTTACTACAATTAATCAAATTAGCTGTAAAAACATTAAAAGGTTAACAAAAATATTGATAGATTTCTTATGAAATCATGACGCACTATTACGTTTATCTGTTATCAGAGCTCCAAATTAATTTCGACTTTTTTAAAATTTCGTTTTAACATAAAATTGAAATATAAACCAGGGTCTTACAGTTTAATTTATCAATGCGTGTGACTAAAACATATCGATTTTTAAAAAACGTAGGAACGCTAATTTGTACATTCCCATGGATCATAAATAGTTTGCTGCAAAATTGTACTAAAATGCTAATTCTAAATTAAGTTTAACAAAATTAAATAACTACACCGGCACACAAAAAAAACAAAGTGGTCTATGCTTTGGGCGCAACCTATCTACGGCATGTTTTTCGACCTGCGGAATACGAATTTCAAGTCAGTTTTTGCCGTCCACCCTCCAATTTCGAATTGCGGAAAACCGTGGAAAATAGCGAAGATTGGATGTTTTGGTAAAAAAAAAATTTGGGGAAATAAGACAAGCTCAATTTTCATGTATTTGGATCTCGTGAATACAAAAAACGTATTAAATAGAGCTTACAAGATTTTTTTTCAATTTTTTTTGAGTGTTTTTTGAGTGTTTGAGATTTTTTGAGTGTTTGAGAAGAATCTGGACCAAACGTATCGCAGATTCAGGTTACGGAGATCGAATTACAAGAAAATTCTCCTCGATCCAAGACTACAAGATTTTTTTTATGAAAATAATTAAAATTTTTTGCGATTTTTGCCATTTTTAAGGGTTTTTTACAATTTTCTCGGATTTATAACAGCTTATAACCTAAGCACACTTAAAATTAGTATTCACGAGATCAAAATTCATGAAAATTAAGCTTGTCTTAGATCCCCAAATTTTTTTTATACAAAAACATCCAATTTTCGATATTTTTCACGGTTTTTCGCAATTCGAAATTGGAGTGTGGATGGCTAAAACGGACTTGAAATTCGTATTCCGCAGGTCGAAAAAGATTCCCGTAGATAAGTGGCGGCCACAGTACAGACCACTTTGTTTTTTTGGTGTGCCGGTGTTTTCAGATATATTGGTGAAAAACGTGATCTAGGCAGGTGAAAAAGTCGAAATTTGAACTTGACCATTTTTGATTTTCCTGAAACTTGGCATATAAGTAGTATGGACAAAATAAAAAATACCACTTATTTTAAAAATTTTTAAAGTGCATAGTTTGAGCATAGGGGGCACCCCAACATGCATGAAAAATGAAAATTCTGCCAATCCGATGTAACTTTGAAATTAAATTGCTCAAGAACGGCTATATCGATTTCATCAAACTTTTTTTTGTTTGATAGATGATTAATTAGTCGTTTGAAAAAAAATTAATTTATTGTTTTTATAATTAATTTTTAAATAAAAATATTAAAAAACTTTTTTAAAGATGGCGCTAGGGTCGAAGATCAATTGGAATTTAATTAATTTATTTTCTGAAAATAGTTCCATCTTTACTCTAAAATATATCAAATTTACAAAGAAGCTAAAATCCTTGTTCTTGAGATATTTAATTTTAAAGATTTTTAGTACGACTGAAATTCGAATTTTTCTTCATTTTTTCAAACAACTTCCATTAACAAAAAATTTTAAAATCAATTAAATTTTAATTTTTTTATTTTTTAAATATAGTTCTAACCTTCCTTTGAAATATATCAAATTTACAAGGAGGCGTTAATTAGTCATTCTACAATTCTAATTGTTCATTATTTCTTCGAACAATTTTTATCATCAAAAAATTTTAACCACTGAAGTTCGAGAAAATAATGAACAATTAGAATTTTAATCGGACTAAATATCTTTAAAATTAAATATCTCAAGAACAAAAATTAACGCATTTCAGTTAATTTGATATATTTTAGAGTAAGGATAGAACTATTTTCAGAAAAAAAATTAATGAAATTCCAATTGATCTTTGACCCTAGCGCCATCTTTAAAAAAGTTTTTTAATATTTTTATTTAAAAATTAATTATAAAAACAATAAATTAATTTTTTTTCAAAGGGCTAACTAATCATCTATCAAACAAATAAAAGTTTGATGAAATCGGTATAGCCGTTCTTGAGCAATTTAATTTCAAAGTTACATCGGATTAACAGAATTTTAATTTTTCATGCATGTTGGGGTGCCCCTGTGCTCAAACTATGCACTTTAAAAAAATTTTAAAATAAGTGGTATTTTTTATTTTGTCCATACTACTTATATGCCAAGTTTCAGGAAAATCAAAAATGGTCAAGTTTTCACAACTCCATCTAGAACACGTTTTTCATCTATTATTTATAAAAGAAATGTTGATCTAGACCAGGGGCGTACAACTCAAATTGAAGATGAGCCGTACTAAAAATTAATTTTGTTTCGCGGACCAAAAGTCAAATATTTTTTAGACAAATTAAAATATATTTATTACGTATTTAAATTATTTCAAATTAATAATGTAAATAATAAGTTTATATAATTATGACCTAAGATTTCTGTGGTTAGTTCTATGTTAAGCAGCTGTTGTTTGTTAAAAATTATTAATTTAATAACTGCAACTTTTAATATTTAATGAGATATCTAGCATTACTTTTGTTTACATAAATTTTCAATATCTGCCAGTATTTTCGATGTAGCAATTCTTTAAATGCAGCTTAGATGTTCATCCGTTAGTGAGGTACTTTTTTTCGATAGCACTTTTCATCCTCGAAAATAATTATTTTCAAGTATATGTTCTACCAAAAATATGATATTTTGAAATGTTATAGTTCTGATAAATTTGGATACGTCTCCAATTTTATATATTTTTGGTAAAATGTCACAAGATCATTTACTACATTAGCTGTCTTTGATTAATTTGAATTGGAACTTGGCATCAGTAGTATTCCCATCAGCAGCAAATGGGTTAGCAAACACGGCCATCACTGGTTCATGATTTTTGAAATTTCTAATTCTTTTATATATTTAATTTTTTTAAGTTGTAAAGTGATGAGACATGATTGAAATAATTTATTATAGCTGTATCTATGGTCGAAAATGTTGTAAAGTAGATTATATTTTTAATACGCAGTAGTATCTCCATAAATGCTTGACTATTTTCAAATTGTTGATTAGCAAGCTGATTTTTTATTTAAAATTAAGTTCCTAAAAATATTTGCTAAAATAAAAAAAATCCATTTCATTCAACGACTGAATATCTTCAAAGTAAGGCACATCCTTTCCTTTACTTGTCATGAAGGTTTATATTTCCTATTGAAGAGACCAGATTCGAAATAAAGTCTCCAATCTACTGAGCTAACGAACGTGACTAAAATAAAAAAAAATGTCATCCTGATCTGATCCATTACCTCAGAAAGAAAAGCTTAAAATTTTCTGTGTTGGAGTCCTTTTGATTTTATAGAATTCACCATTTTTGATACCGATTTGACACCTTTTTTCATTACATTTTCATTTATAAGATTTGGTTTACAGCACATAGCTCTCTTTAATACAATTTTTCAATTACTATAATTCTTTTGATATAATTGCTCATTATGGCTACAAACACATTCTTATTCCTACCATCGATAGTTAAGCTATATACAAATATTATGGTTGTGTAGTTTTAAAATCTTCATAGTTATTCTTACCTCACATAAAATGTCACGTTTGAAATGTAAAATTTTCTATTCCAAATTCAAACTTCATGTTGCCCACAATTTAATGAAATACAAAATTTTGGATATCAAATACAAATTTGAAGTAGAAATTCCCATTAAAATCAGCCTGATTAAAAGACTGCGTGGGCGGAAGCTGGCTAACGGGCCAGGTTGGTTGAACAGCACTAATCTAGAAAAATAAATATTTGACTTAATTGATTTAACAAAATTAGTACAACTTAGCAGAAAATTGGAACTTAGTAAGTACAAATTATATTTAAAAATCAAAACAATCTGATTTTTTAAAAATAAAATTTGGTTGTTGTCAATATTTTTATATTTTTCGAATTAACAAATTAGAGTAAAATCACCAAGACTATTTCATCACAAGGAATTAGAGTAAAATCGCAAGGCCTAATTTAACTTTATAGCTACTGTAGCTAGATTCTGGTTGTATGGAATTATTTCGTGGAATGAGATTTCGTACTAAATGAGATTTTTGCATTCCGGTTCAGTGGAATGAAAAAATAAATATCACGTTTGCGGGATGAACTCTCACATTTTCTCGTCAACGAATTTAAATATGAAATTTGATTATTTGCTTTGAAATTTTTACAAGCACAAAAATGGAGAAAAAAATGTCGAAAAAAGGAACAATGAATCAAAAAGAAGTTTTAGTCAGTTATTTAGAGCAGAATGTGGATTTGGCGCGTGGGAGGTAACTATATTTTATTAATTTTATTTTATTATGTATCAATAAATATTTTAGAAAAATTAAATTATTTAAGTTATGTACTAAACATTTTGTTTTTATGCTAGTCTCAGATTTGATAAAGCAGACGGAAATAGCGATATACGGGAGAAATGAGACGAGGTGGCGGAGCTTTTAAATGCGGCAGGAGGGGCATTTAAAGACGGGAAAACTTGGAGAAAGACGTGGGTTGATCTCAGGTAAATTATTAAAGTTTTGTGTATCGTTATTGGTAATAGATTTTTATTATAATATATTTATTTGTAGACTGTACGTAAAAAATCGGGCCGCAGAAATTAAAATTACAATAAATAAAAGTGGCATTAATGGTATGACACCGCAGAGAATTTTAACTGATTTCGAAGAGCGCATTATTGCACTTATATCATGGAATGCCGTTCGTGGTGATGAAAATGCTGCACCCAAATCTGGACTACCAGCGGTAAGTAAAACACAAATATTTCGTTTGACTTCTGAAATCTGTTGACCTATTATTATATATTTCAGAGCTTGCAAGCCATACCAACGGTTGAAAAAACAATCGTTCTTGATGAAGAACCAACCGAAAACTATAGCGGAAATTTAAATGTACAGATGGTTTCAAATGAAGTTCTACCTCAGTTGTCGGCAAGAGTTTTGTCTACAACACCACTTTCTTCGGCCAATTCATCAAAAGAGAGGCGACCTAGGTCCCTTGAGGATATATTGGAGGATTATTTAGTAGAAGATAAGAAAAAAAAGAATCTTCTAGAACGGCAAATTGAAGTGGAACAAGAAAAAGTGGTTGCTGTGCAACGGTTAGCGGCAGCGATTGCTGCTTGTAATAATAATAATAATTAACAAAATTTCAACTCGATCAATTTTAATTCAATAAATATTTATTTTCATATTTGTGGTTTTATATTATAATTTTGGTATACATTCGGATTACATTAAAAATATTCCTGTACCAATGCGGCTTGGAATATTCTGCCTTCGATTAATTGAGATGGATGAAAGGTTTGTTCATTATCATCAAGAACTTCATAGTGTTCATCATCCATTAAAATATCCTCTTCATCAATTAAAATGCGGTTTCTGACAAAAATATTGTGCAGAACACTACATGCATTTACAATTACACCACATTTCGATGGAGAGTAGCATAAAAATCGTTCTCTAGAGAGGCAACAAAACCGGCCTTTTAATACTCCGATACATCTTTCAATACAATTTCTTGTAGATTTATGCGAGACATTATATCTGTCTTCCTTTTCATTAGTTGTATTGAGGATTGGCGTCATTAACCACGGTTGTTGTGGGTACCCACTATCTCCTATAAGATTAAATTAATTATTACGTCATTGTACAACTGAGACTTGTTTATTTTACTTACCTAACAAACAAAAATTTCTTTCGCCATTTTGATATAATAAATTCAATTGTAGTTGAAGCTGTGAGGATTTCCATACAAAAGCGTCATGAGCAGTTCCACCAAACTTTGGATTAACTGACAATATTAATGAATAATGTTATATTAGATACGTATAGTATGTATAAAATTATTTAGATACTTAAACTTTTTTAAAAATATTTACAATTTGAATGTTTTTTGAATGACCACCTTTCCGACACACGTAGACATGCTCAATTTCCTTTTTTGGTTTTTTTATGGTAACGTGTGTTCCGTCAATGCATCCTATTACCCCTGGGAAGCCAGATGCTTGATAAAATCTGAAATAAACAATCTTAATATGAGTAACATATATGAATAAATATTACTAGACGTCATTTACCTTGTTTTGTCTTCATTAAATAGACTCGTTTGTGGAAATTGTACATATTTCTCCAGCATTTTGTCATTTATGGTGTGGTAAATCTCTTTAATACAGTGACTCACGGAGGTTTGGCTCATTGCGAGCAGAAAACCATCGCCAACAATTCGCTGGAACGAGCCTAGTATAAGAAAACTTATTATTAACTCTCAACATATTTAAAATAAAATTTTACCTGTAGCATAAAAGCGAATTGCTATTAATATTCTCAAGAAACAACAAATGGACCTCCATTTATTTTTTGGCGTTTATCCATATACACTGAGATTTCATCTATGAAAGGTTTTGCCAAATGCTTACGAAATCTAAATAGTTCACGAAATCTGGCATCGGGAATAGTAAACGGATCACTGCTATCACGAAGTTCATGACGACGTCTTAAAAAATCTAACTTTTCCTTTTTTCGTTTTGTAATAATGAGACGAATTCTTAAGGACATGTCCATTTTTAGAATGTTATCAGTATTTATTCAAATACAGTATTTATTATATATATATATATATATATATATATATATATATATATATATATATATATATATATATATATATATATATATATATATATATATATATATATATATATATATATATATATATATATATATATAAATATATATATATATATATATATATATATATATATATATATATATATATATATATATATATATATATATATATATATATATATATATATATATATATATATATATATATGTATATATATATATATATATATATATATACATATACATATACATACATATACATATATATATATATATATATATATATATATATATATATATATATATATATATATATATATATATATATATATATATATATATATATATATTATTATTATTTATTTATTATTTATTATTTTTATATATTTATTTATTTATTTATTTATACAACAGAAAATCCACAAATAAAAACAAGTGAATAACTGACTGATGAATCCCATTTTCAAAAATTTGTACTATTTAGAACTTGTACTAAAAACTATATCTCGAAAAGAGAACGATAATACCAATTAAGCCGGGCATTCATATACAATATAAACAGAAACAGAAGCCGAATTTCATACAAATTTGACAGATAAAAATTCGGTTTCTGTAAAATTTGTATGGCATTTTGTTTCTCTTTCTGTTGTACGTAGTTTCAAGCCTTTAGTGAAATGAAATTATTTAGTGAGAAATCAAAATTCGAGAAAAATAATAATTCCACTTCATTTTTTCTCATAGAACCAGAATGGAGGTACTGGAGAGAAGGCTAAAGTCCTTTTTATTTACATATAACATCATTTTGTTTCTTTTTTTTACTGCGGCAGTAAAGTAAAGTAAAGTATTCTTATGGCGACTGAAAAAGTGTCGCCATTTTTCCATATTTTTACGGCGGCAGCAAAAGTAACATAACATGGATTATGAACTAATAAAAATATGTTGAACAAGACCAAAACATTTGTTATTTTTCAAACAAATTGTGTAACTATCACAATAAAAAATAACAAATATGTTGATTGGATAATGAAATTTTGAATTGCAAAAAATTATATTTTTTATACAAATTTTACAAATTTAAATGATTTTTACTTTTATGGACGTAACTATGACAGTAATAAATCATATTTATAAAAATTTTGATGTATTAATTTCATATTTATAAAAAGTTTAAACGTTTGCCGAAAAAATGGTGTATTTAATTCGGTAGTAAAGTAAATTTTTGTGTTTGTTCTATAAATGTCAGCTTAGGGTCGGTCGTCCGCCAAACTATAGACTTAACACAAAAAGTAACACTTCAGCTCCCAATTAAATAATATACTATTTCGATGATGTTTCTGGTGTTGTAAAAGTTTTGCGGTGTTCTAAGCTTTTTCGATATTGTTATTTCGGCATTTAAACATTTTTTAAGCATTAGTAGGATAAAAAATATTTATTGGTACATTAAATTGCGTGGTTTTTGTGTCTATCTGATATACAACAAAATACAGTAATCCCTCCGACTGAGCGGTAGTTTTGTTCCAGAAAAACTGCACGCAACACTTAACCGCGCAATGTGAACCGTATTTCGTATGAAAATGGGGGGTTCGGTTTCAAATTTTGAAAAAAAATTAAAAAAAATAAATTAAAAGTTTTAATTAAACAAAAATGATTATATATATATATATATATATATATATATATATATATATATATATATATATATATATATATATATATATATATATATATATATATATATATATATATATATATATATATATATATATATATATATATATATATATATATATATATATATATATATATATATATATACATATATGAAAAATATGTATTACTTCAACAACTCTTTTAAAAAGAAAACATTTCGCAAGTTAAAAGATAAATTAGCCTGAAAAATATTTTTTTTGAATAAAAACAACAACACACAAATACCTTTTAGAATATAGGTCCCACAACAACCTGCGTTCCAAGGTATTGATGAACGCTTTTTTTAAACCTCTGCGGATTGAAGCCCCTGAGACAATAGATTCCGGCAAACTATTCCATTTGTATGCAGTTCGGACAAAGAAGTCTTTCTGCGATCTGTCAGTATAACAGCGTGGGATCTCGACCGTTTCACCGGTTGCCGCAGCCGATTGCCGAGTAGAACGGGGGTAAGAATAAGTTTGAGGCACGATGCCGCTGATTTCATCTGAGCACTGTTGATGACGTTATTTGTAAAAAAACAACGAGGTCAGCAACAGAGCGACAATGTTGTAGGGAATCAAGTTTTGATGTCAAAGTTCGATCACCTACAATACGTATAGCCCGCTTTTGAACAGAGTCCAAGAGGGCCAAGATGGAAACAGAAGCAGCACCCAGAACTTGACAACAGTACTCCATGCAGGGACAAATATAGATCTTATAAACATGGAGAAATTGGTATGGAGTGAATAAATTTTTGCATGGTTTTTTAGACGCACTTTTTGCCATCGCCATTACATGATCGTACCAGAGTAGGTCATTTGAAACTGTGACACCCAACAAACGAATATTTTTACATTCCGCCATTGGTTTATCACACACACTAAATAAAATATCTTTGGGGAACTCGGTCTTTGATCTGGAAACAATCAACAGCTGTGTTTTGGCAGAGTTGAAATTGACCAGGTTTTGGTCACCCCAATTGGCGACATTTTTTAGGTCTTTATTTACGTTTATGGCAGCGTCTCTCCGGGCAAGATTAATTCGTTCGTGCATTTTACCTTTTGAAGGAAGGGGCTCGAACGACTTGGGCAGAGTACTATCATCTGCAAAACTATTTATTGGGTTGCTGGTGATTTGCAACAATTCGTTGATATAAATCCAAAATAGGGTTGAGGACAATACTGAGCCTTGAGGTACACCAGCGTTAATTGGTTTAGACTCAGAAGAAAATCCGTCTAAGGAGACCGAAATGTATCGGTTGGATAGAAAATTTTGAATGAGTTTCACAACATTGGGATGAAAACCAGACGCAACGAGCTTGTTGATTAAGTTGGCATGCAAGACTTGATCGAATGCCTTGGAGATGTCTAAGGCGATAACGTATGTTTCACCACCTTTATCAAGTATGCTGTTCCAACAATGCGCTACATAGTTTAATAGATCGGAAGTTGATCTTTTCTTTCGAAAACCGTATTGGCTGTCGGCTATTATGTATTACTTCAACAACTCTTTGAAAAAAGAAAACATTTCGCAAGTTAAAAGATAAATTAACACAAATAACATTTAGAAAAACAACTCAAATTTAAAAAATAATATCAATAATATGAATTTGTTTAGAATATTCTACCTTTGGCTTGAAATTTAATTTTATCTATATGTTCTCCATTCAATTTCCAGCCACACAGTTAAAAATAATGCAAATTGCTACACATATGGGTCATTCTTTTACAAACCGAACACCTTTCTGACCGACACATTTTTGATTTGGCTGACATTTTTTTTTTTGCTTGAAAACTTATTTTCAAAGATTCATAACTTCGGTTCTGGTAATGAAAGACATTTGTTTTTCTGTTTTATTTTAAAGCTAAAAGATGAACTTTAAAAAAAATTTGTTATCTACAAAAATTATTAACAAACTCATATGTGTAAACAGTTTAGCAATAAGTTTCAGACACTTTCTCTTTGACACCTGTAATTTTCCTCTCTCGTGTACGAGTAGCATTAGAAATAAATTAATTTATCGAGTGCGGAACGACAAAAAATTCCACAAATTTTTGTTGTCCGGTACTGGATAAATTAGTTTATTTCTAACAGTAAAACTAATTTTTTCATTAATTAAAAAACGTTTTTCTTGAAAATTGAACGTAGAATACGATAGTTATATCAAATACTTTTTTATTTTTGTAGGGCAATCACTAAAAATCGATTTTAACAATTTATTTGTTTATAACAATAGGAATTTGTTAAAATTTTTTATTGACTATATTTTTTTATTAAAATTCCAACTCTTAACTTTAAAATAAAATAAACAAAAGCTTCTATGAGATCTATCTTTAATAAAACTGAAGTTATAAATTTTTGAAAATAAGCTGTCAAACCAAAAATCACGAAATTCTTGAAATTTATATCGCCTCTATTTTCCAAAAAAAAATCTTCGAACACGTTTTTTTTTTTCTATATCATACCCGTAAAAAAATTTCAAGCCAAATCACAAATGCATCGGTCAGATTTTGTTCAAATCTGTTCAATTTGTTGTTCAGGTTCGATGGTGGATGTAGAGATAAAGACGATTCCTAAAGGGGCACTCACTTTCACTTTTATGAATAAAACTAAAACACTTAATATTTTTATTTCACTTATATTTTTGGGGTTTTTATAACTTATAATCTAATTCAATTTTAATAATTGATAATAATTCACTGATAATAATTTAACTTATAAATTATATTTCAATAAAATCACTTACTAATAAAATTTCTATAAATAAAATTAATTTAATTTATATATGATATATGTAACTATAGTATATGGATGGATTGATATTTGATATTTTTTGGAGGAAAGGGATGTTTTTGAAATGATGGTTTTAAGATTACTGATTGATCGCATAAATTATATTTTTTGAGATCGTTATATTTTTGTTTTTATATTTTTTTATAATTTCAATTGTTTTAAGGAAGGGATATTTTGGGTTTTTATTTTTGGAAATTTTGGAATTTTTAATAAAACATCTGTTTTTTTAAATAGGAAAAGTGGATGGATTAGTTATTTTGGGTTAATAAATTGGATTTTTTATGACGGAAAGTTTTTGGATGATGGTAGAAATGTATTTGGTGTTTTGATAGGATTTATGATGTCTGGCGACATCAAAAGAAGGTAAGGATTATGGATGTTATAAGAATGGAAATTTGGGTTTTATTGTTATGTTATATTTAATTATTCGTAAATAATAAATAGTTTGGATTTGGGATTTTTAGTGTCTGGCGACATCGAAGGGATGTTGGGATTATGGAGATTAAGGATGTAACTGAATTTAAAATTTTTTAATGTTATAACATTTTGTTATAATTTATATGTGTTTTCACACAACATTGTAAAAGAATGATAACCCATATTCCATTTTTTCGTATTAATTTTACGAAATTTACCTACATATTTAAAAAAAAAATTTTAAAAATCGCGCAGTGTGAAATTTTAATCGCGCAATGCGAAAATTAGTATTAAAACTCATCTCGCGCTCTGGAAAATCGCGCAATGGAAAATCGCGCAATGGAAAACCGCGCACCGGGAGGGATTACTGTATATTATTTGTAAATTAAACTAACCAGCAAAATAGAGTTGGATTATTTTTGATGAAATCAATTAATCAATTTTTTTATTTACCTTATCTTATAAAATATTTGCTCACGATATAAATTTTGATTTTTGTTGTCTTAAAATCTACGTTAATTGATTTAAAAAAAAATTGAGAATAGAATCTGATTTAATATGTAAATAGCGAAAATCGCTTTAAAATTTTGAAATTTATCCAAACTAAGGAATTAGTCTCTGTTTTATCTTTGTATGTAAACGTTTGTGCGTTTGTTGAACAGTGTGAAAATATATCGCTTATTGAATAACAAACAATTATGCAATATTTAATTTTGCAGAAATTTAATGACATTACATTGACATTGCAGAAATTTAATGACGACAAAAAATTTGCGAAATCATAAAGGATTATACTTTCTATGCAAAACGAACAGTTTTCCGCCTCCTTAAGTTTTCATAAAAAGTAACTTATACATCCTCTATTACTTTACGCGCTTTATTACTTTACACCTTCTTATTGTTACTTTAAGAATTTTTTTCTATATGCTCTCTTGTAGGAAGTATAAAGAAATGTTGTATGTACCAGAGGTGTAAAGTTAATTTCAGCCCGAGTGAGAATTCGTTGCCCGAGACGTTAGTCGAGATTTATAACTTGATTGATTACATCCTTGGTACATAAATAATTATTATGATAAGCCTAAAATATAAGATAAAAGTGTGTCAAATCTATAGGGATTTTTTTTACTATTGTGTCAATTCATAGGATGGGTAATATTTTCATTATAGCTAACATCCTAAGTCACGAGTGTATTATTGGTTGTTTCCAATTGAATAAATATTTTTTTCTATTGTATGTTGAAACCCACAATCTGGATAAGCATCGTCTGTTGACTGAAATTGAATTTCAAACTAGTAAGTGCTTGAACGAGATATGGATGTTCAATAGGTGAACATTGGAAGCTTAAGAATCGTTTTTCATTTCCTCGCTTAAGTTTTGGAGAATAACATTTAGACATCAATTCTGGTGGCGGTAGTTCTGACCATTGTAATAAACCCTTCTCAATACGGTGGAGAGGAAAAATATTGTGGACATTTTTCACTTTTCCTTCTCATTCAAATATCATTATTTTGTTCTGTAAATGTGAAAAACGATCATGACTCTATTACATTTTTGTTGCGATTTAAATTTTGTGGTGGAATCGCCGGTCTGTTTTCTAACACTTCAGCATGCAGCAACGTATCCTTCTTTAGTCATTCTATCAGTATTTTTTATTTTGAGATCTTAGGAGAGATGGTTTCATTTTCCCAAACCCATTTTGTTTGAGCTTCGAGAAACCGGATACTGCAGAAGGCAAGATGGGATTATAGATTTGCTCGTGCTAACTAATTTTATGTGGTGGATATTTACGGGTCTGTAACAAATACTCCCTTTGATCGATCTCCTTCTATCATATACACAAACCAACAACACACAATTCTTATATTTCTTATTACAGCTGCTTTCCAATTTTTTTTCTTGTTTTTCAATTTTATTGACTTAAATTTAATTAATCTCATATATTTTACAATCACAATGCAATTCAATTACAATTTGAAATTTCTATATTTTGCTTAGTGTCTATCATCACCGGTGGGAAAGTGTGAACTCACATGACCACGAAATTTTTTATGGTCTATGCCAATTTTGTCTTCGTGACTTTTATTGTGATATTTTATCTGTTCCTTCTGGCTTTGGCTTTAAACTTTTAATTTTACCATTAATCATTAATTTTCAAAATACAATGCCTACTTTTCAAACTTCGTAATCGATTCCACCAACATTCAGGGTCTTTCAAAGACCTTTCTGAGCATCCTATATCATATCAACCAAAAGAAACCACATCTCCTTGCACTAGGTGAAACACAAGATTCAAATAACGATAATGCACGATTTGACTGTAGCAATTATTCTCCAGAATTTGCATTTTTTGAACACCGTGGTGTAATGATATATACACGCAATGATGTTGTATATACAAGGCACCTTCATTATGAAAAAGTAGTATTTTTGAATTCTGCTTTATCTGGCTCAAAGTCGTCGTAAATAAACATGACATCTTTTTGTGTTATTTATATCGCTGTTCTAATTACCACCATAATCAAACATTGGAAGCATTTAATTCTATTACAGACACGATCGATCACATTTTCATCAAAGCACCTAATACAGAAATTATATTAGCAGGTTATTTCAACGTCCACCACAAAGGTTGGTTACGTTTCTCAACCAAAAAACGTTTTTATAAGAGCAATATGCTAAATTTCATGCTGATTTAAATCAGCTTACTCAACTTGTACATAGGCCAACATAGTACATAGGCCCAAATATTGCCAGCCATTCTTCTAATCTACTTGATCTTTTCATGACAACTCATTCTGTCAAATATACCGGCTCTGTTGATGCTCCTCTTGGCAGATAAGACCATTGTGTAGTTTCGGCTGATTTCGAAATAAGCCTTCAACCATCAGATCTACTTGCAGCAACTTTTGCTGCTGACTCTGTTGTTGATGATTCTGGTATATATCCGCCCCTCATTCCACCTATTCAATCAACAACGAACAAAATTTACTTTCGTCCAAGAATTTTGCGATCAACACTGCTTAATCTAGATCCAAGCAAATCTGCTGGTCCGGACGGTATACCACCTATAGTACTAAAACGATGCGCTGATAACCTGGTTTATCCACTAATAAGTCTCTTTCATTTATCCCTAAGCTCGGGTCTTCATCCATCGATGTGAAAACTGACTAATGTTCAATCAGTCCCAAAAAAGGCAAAAAGTCTGACCCATCTAACTATCGTCTCATTCCAATAACCTCAATACTAGCTAAAGTTATGGAAAATAACAGTTCTCTTACCGGAAGACTTTCAATTAACGTATTTGTAGAATCTGTTCAATTTCTGGAAATCAAGTAAAAAAATTTGAATGCGGCATCAAGAATTTGAAATCCACAATTATATCTCTGAATGATAACCTATCTGATTCCAGCCCGCTAAAAGTCGGTAACGTGAGTTCAGGCCATAATATAAGTCCATCCAAAAGCACATTGGTAGAGTTCATTTTGAGCTAACAGGTGTTATGAAACGATGTGGATAAAAAAACCTCTTTAGCTCTTTTGATGTCATGTAATTTCTTTCGTAGCACGACCTCTAGGTTATAATAGTCTTCTTCAAAGGCTGATCGTTCTTTAGCCGTTTTATCATCTGCAATCTCCAATTTGAAGTACAGACTCAACACCATCGATTGTAACAACAGTTGAATGCAGCATGGTACTTCTGAAGAAGTTCAATGCCTGCGGCGTCAACCATAGTTAATTATGACTAATAGAACTGAAATACGGATAAAGTGAAACGATAACTATATATAAAACAGTACGATTTCGAATCGCGTCCGAAGTGCGCAAATTTCTCGTAAGTATTAGAGCGAAATATTTAAAAGACCGGCGTGAGCAAATTTTTATATAACAATACACACCGGCGGTGTGTAATATAGTTTTATTTTATATAATTTTATTGCAAATAATCAATAACGACTATACAATCATGACTTTCGGATTTTAATTAGAATAGAAATATTTTCCATTCCATGAATTCACACAAAGCAAGGTCTAGAAATGTTATGCAAAAATTCTAATATAAGGCAATAACATTTTGCAAAGAAAGTAACTAGATTAACCATAAACGGGTGCATAGGGGTGCAAATCACGCATGTCTGGGATGCCGGATGACTAATCTGAGATAAAACACTTAATTTAAGGTAATGCAACTAAAAAAAGCGATTGTTTACTTTTTCTCGTGTGTTCAAAATAGAATTAGCATTATTTGAAACCCTCGCCTACTTATTTTTAAAAAATTTATCAAACTTGCTTTCATCATAAATTTTTGTTGTATTTTTCTGTCCCGCAAAAACGAAACTAAGGTCTGGAATTACATGGTGTTGAATGCGCACTAATATTAAATAAAAAATTTTACTGGTACTTAAATTAAGTACTTTTTCCAGCTTAGTGATCCCGCACATTCCATGGGTGGACACAGAATTACGAACAATTGGAAGATATGATTGGTGACAATTTCGTGTAGCAGATCTTGTTCTTTTGGGCCATGCATGCAGAATCAATCATGACCTTGTTTGTCAAAAAATCAATGTAACAACATCTTACTAGCTGTTACAATTTTTATGTGGCATCATCTTTTTAGTGATTTCAAGCCTGGTAATGTTCAAATGTTTACCAGTAGCCTAGAAATATGTCACATTCTCAAGAAATTAATTCAAGTAAATTTAATTTTTTGTACCTAAGCCGGGAGCTCGCTCTTACCTGTCAAAAAAATATAAACTGAAGATTTCTTATAAAAAGTCCAAGAACTCACACAATCCAAACATGCATATGGAAAGTGTTAGTCGTATTTCTTTATCTATTTGGAGATTAATTGCCAATCAATATCAAAAGCTAAGCTGGTTTAAGAAAATTCAACGTTTAAAAGGAACACTAGCTTTCAAAATCGATTGGCAAATAAACTCCAAATAAATATAAAAAATAGTTTGTTTTATTTTTCTAAATTTAATTTCCGTATTATGATGATATCATCTGTTCAAAAATTCTTCTTCTTATTTCAAAGTATTCTTAATTCATCAACATTCTTATGTTTGAAAATAGAATACACTCATCCTATCTGTGCAAATATCATTATATATTTATGAACCAACATCCAACAACATTAATCAGACTTTGTAGATAAGCAAAATTAAAGCATGGGTTAGTCTGAGAGGACAGTCTTGCATTCTTCTCTCCGTTCAATTACTTCCTGTGATACTGAAGAGACCTTTAATAATATCAGTCCCATCAGCATATTTGGTTAATAAAGGTGCCCTAACGAGGTCACCTACCGTAATATTAAAAATTCTCCTCAACTCTCCGTCATAACTCACATATTAGCCAAACATAAAAAAACCAGCACGGATAACAAGCAAAAATCTATTGGCATGCAGTAATATAGGCCATTACTACATCCAAGCTAATATTGGTATATCCCTTTGGCTACCGAGTATGCCACCCGAAAATCATCCTTTTTTTCCAGAAACTTTTTTTTCAAAAAAGAAATACGAAGTAACAAGCAACTTGTAGTAAGTAACAAGTAACAAGAATATATAGACATACAAGTATTGCTGACTTCTATGCGGATAGGTTCAAAATAAACGTAGATTGGTCACTTCTTGAGAAACTTTAAATGTTTTCCAAAAGAGCAGTGTTTGAAAAGTGAAAGTTTTATGGTATAACAACGGACCCCTTGTGTTTCTACATCGCCCCGTAAAGGACCATTCTAAACTCCTCTAACCGGCATTCTAATTCAGTTTTGAAATTATTCCATTAAACGTATTGATTCCATTTAACTTCTTATCTCGAAAGATGTTTTAAAAACATATAACAAAAAAGCTTGAGTATAGTTGCATATGTACAAACCGAAAACGTATTTGTCATACATTAATTTCATACCATTAATAATGCCAAAAATTAATAAAATTAAAAAAACTACAATAACTATAAATTATTTCTTAATCATATTTGACACAAAAAAAGTAAACAAAAACCAAACCCAAATCCGTTCGATGGAAATGCGTGCATATGTATTATCAACATCTTCAATAATTAAAAAGAAAATATAAAGACAATCCAACCAAGAAAAAAATTGACGTTTAAATATGAAATGTATGAACAACAAAACAAAATTTAAAAAATAATTACACCAAGGACGCGTGTATGCGAAAAAAAAAATTACACTAAAAATTGGAAAAAGCTAAAAAACCATTAAATCTCAATATCAAAATTTGTACAAAAGAAAAAAATTTAAAAGAAAACAAAAGTTAAAAGTAAAACGTAAGAAAAACTTTTTTTTTTAACAAAAATTTACTACTTATTGCAAATATGAAGCAATCCACTTTGTAAGAAATAATAATCAATTGTCAGTTGTGCACTTACGATCGTCCGGTACGGTTTGGAGACTCTGTTTTCTAAATAAAAAAAAAAATTGTATTTTAAATTTGTGTAATGAATGAATTAGTTAATTTAAATGAATTATTTTAATAAACATTTTTATACATTTCATGATTTGCAAATCAAAAATCATACAGAAAACGAGTGACACACCGTGGATCGACAAAAAAAAATAAATCGAAAGTTTTGTTTTTGTTTTTCTTACACTGTACATGAATACTTGTAAAAAGTGAAAATTATTTATAAAATAAATTTTTTAGTGGAAATTGTTTGCATATATCGTTCAAATTGTAATTTCTTCAATTTTGTTTGTTGTTTTTCAAAGTGATCCTAAATTTTCAAAAGTGGTGATATTGAAGAGATAAAACAATTCAGTGGATAAAAAATTGAAAACCGTTAATTTTTTTTTCTAAACAAAAATTAATTTTTTTTTTCAAAATTTTGTGTTTTGTGGTGGAAAAATAAATTTTTCAAAATAGATAACTTAACGGAATACGCCATGGCAACTGGTTTTGTCAAAATGGCGGTGGACGAGTATTACTCACATACCTTGCACAATAATAATTGGACAGGATTAATTCAACAATATTGGAATATTGTAGAGAATCAATTAGCTGGTAAGTTTTCAAATTTTTACAGTTGAGGATATTCGTATTCAACTGTGTGGCTTGGAGTGAGCCTTCAGTTAACTGAATCTACGACTCTATGATCTATTAAGTTTTTGGACTACAATACTCTGGTCAAACCTCTGCCAAAATTCTGATTCTGTTAAATTTTGATTGATTCTGTTAGTATTGATTGTCCTCAAGTGTCCACTACCTGTATTTATGTTAAAATTGATTTCAATTTCGGGTTGGGTTTCACCTCAAGGCTTTATTTAATATATTGTAATTTATATGGATTATCAGTATAGGCTGAAGAATTCCAGTCCAAAGAATTTTCTTAGTCCATCCTATCACGGTCTTTGAACCACACTGCCTAATTTTGTCACCCCCAAAGGTATTGTGGGCATCCACAACACCTGTTCTCCTAGTTGCTGAATTTAACAGTATATCACAATGGTCAGCCTATTACCTATTTTTAATTTACCGTAAAGTAGCTAACATGGTTGTCAAATTGGAAAAGGTCTGCGCTGATCACTACAAAAAATTAATTGAATAAATATTATATGACGCTCTTTGGTTTTGTTGGAATTTGTTTTACATCAAACAAATCACCAAGCGTCGCTACCCAAATGGTTTATGTGGTAGTTTTTATCAATATCTATTATTAGAGCTTTAAGTTATTGAAAAAAGTTGAAAAACTAATCAGGTTCTTGCTTATAAATTTACGTATTTTGCCAAAGGATCATGGAAATTTATTAATTATTTAGGATTATAGTATCTCAACTTACATAAATTTGTTTGTAATAAAAAAATTAAATTCTTTTACCGGACGTGATAAACTGGCAGTGGGGATGCAGAACTATTTAAAATCATGCTAAAACCGTACATGTACCAAGTTTTATCAAAACACATGGGGGCTATGGTATAGCAAAAAACACGTAGTCAGTGGCGGATTTACCATATGCGAGGCTATATGCAAGTTTTCTATTATATTAGTTGAGTTTTTAATTCTTGTGTTCTATTGTGTTTTGGATATTTACTAGAACGTAACGAAACAAAAAACGCACATAGGTTTTAAATGTACATAAAGTATTTTTTTATTTTGGATGAAGATGCACTAATAAGACTACTCAAAATGCGGTACCATTAATTTTTTTCGCAGATTTTAGAAGGATCGATTACATTGACTTAAAACTTAACCTTTCGGACTTTTAATGACGCAAACTCATCAATTAAATCAGAACAGTCCAAGGACCGACTTATTTTATTTTCAATGGAAATTAAAGGTAATGCAGATAAGCGGTCTTGACCCATAGTGGAACGTAAATAATTTTTTATAAGTTTCAATTTGGAAAATGACCTCTCTGCGCTTGCCACTGAAATAGGGGAAGCTAGTAAAATTCGTAGGGCAATAAATAAATTTGGAAAAATTTCGATTAAAGAATTTGCCGTGATATACTTCAAAATTTCCAGTGCATCTTTCGATTCCGCCGAAGCTTCCATTCTTAAAAATGTATTTATTTCCGAATATAACTCTTCATGGTTCACGTCCAATTTTTCTGTACTAGGATTTCTCAGTGATATTTCTAAATTTTTCACAATCATTCAACAATTCATTTGCATCTAAACTTCGCATTTTTTCGGTACGGGTTAAAAAACCAAATATTTTGTTGTATGAATCAAGCATTTTGAATCTTTCATTTAAGCTTACTAAAGCAACATCAATTATGGCATTAAAAAAATCTACTTTATATTTAGACTTTCCATTAAGAGGTGTATCAGTTCCTTCATATCCAAAAAAACGTCGTTTTCGGCTAAGCCGCACTTGAGGGAATACTGGCTCAGTACCTAATTTTATAGCTATTTCTTCAAATTTTTTAATAATCGCTTCAAATGATTCATCACTTCTGAATGATTCTAAAAATTTGTTCGTAGTTTCTACCAATTTTATCATAATAGAAATATCTGCCGAGGGATTCTGCATAACTTTACTTACTTTGTTAATTTCATACAATATATCATGCTAAATTGTAAGTGAAAGTATAAACTGATGTGAGGATATCTCATTCGCAAGACCCTTAGCTTCAGAAACAGCAACTCCAATTGAACTTGAATCTGCAACTTTGTATAAAGCTTCTATAATTTGAACCAAATTATCTTTTACAACTTTTATACTATTTATATGGCTTTCCCAACGCGTATCTGATAATTATTTAACAGTCATTTTACAAACACTTTGCAGTATGTCCCATCGAACGGTTGATGCAGCAAAAAAATGTAAAAACTCGTTGAACAGTACCAAAAAAGTTAATTGCAATTGATACTGATTTCGCAGCATCACATACCATTAGATTAAATGTGTGGTTAGCACATGGAACGTAAAGAGCTCTGGGATTTTTTTCTTTGATTAAAGCTTGACCCCTTTGTATTGGCCTCGCATGTTAGCACCATTATCATACCCTTGCCCGCGACAATTCATTAGATCCAAATTATGCTCATCTAATAAATTTAAAAAAATTTCAACTAAACCTGAACCAGTGCTATCAGTTATGTGAAAAAAAACACAAAAAAATTCTTCAATTTGTACTTCTTCCTGATTAATTTTAACACATCTCAAAAGAATTGAAAGCTGTTCCTTATGACTTACATCAGGAGTGCAATCCATGATAACAGAAAAATATTTTGATGACTGTACAGAAGATACGATAGTTTTCAGTATTCTTCTCGATATAAGTCCAATTATTTCATTCTGCACATCTTTTCCAAGATAAGTGTCAAAGCATTCTTTATTTTTTTGTTTGAGATGCTCTAACATAACTGGATCAAATTTTGCAATAAGTTCTACTTGTGCCAAGAAGTGTCCATTATTAGGCTGATAAAGTTGCTCACGGTGTCCACGAAAAGGTAATGATCTTTCAGCTAACATTAGCACTATAGCAAAAAGACGTTCAAGTACCAAGCGCCAATGTTTCTTCTCATTTTCTATCATTCTCTGCAAATTTTGATCAATTGTTGCATTTGATTTTAAATTAACTGACATGTTCATTTATTTTTGCATACAGCTAATGTGATCCTGAGATTTATCATGTTGTTTTAATCTAGAACCTATATTTTTCCAATCTGAATAACCTTCAGTCGACGATAAACGTATTTTTCGGGTAGAAAAAATTTTGCAACAAAAGCAACAAAATTATTTTGTATAGAATACACTAGCCAGCTCTAGAAACTTCTTCACCGTTAGCAAGAACTCTCGTGTAGAAACTAGTATTAAATCTGCGACCCGATTTATTGGCTTTAAAATTTATTTGTTTAACCTGACTCGGTCCTTTTTTAACAATATCGACTCTTTCTCGTTCATTAAACGAAATGGGCCATAACGCCGGGTCACCGGAAATAATACCCACATTAGTTATGTCTTGTTGTGCTTCATGCAATATGGGATTCGAAGCTAAAACAAAATCATTGAAAGCTAACGAAGACTCTTGAGACAAATTCATTTCAAAATCTTTTTCATGGGTGTCCGGTAATAGGACAGCAGAAACTTCAGAATTTGAAACAACAAAAGATAAAGACCTTAAAGATGTTCCAGACTGGTCAGATAAAATATCTACCAATTTTTCTGAAACATCTTGCGAATTACTAGCACCTGCATCAAAAGTTGTGTTAGTACCAGATGATATATTAAAAAAACTTGTCAACGGTTTAATTTTCTTTAACATATCTGTATGTTTTTTCTTATTTAATTTTTTTTCGGCACCCGAAGCCTATTTTCTTCCAGTGTCTCGATCACGATGAGGATTCATAGTTAAATAACGATGAATATAAATTCAAACTTTTTCTAAAGTTTGATATTTATTTATAAATATATAATATAATTTATATAATATTAATATAAAAGCGAATAATCAGAAGAATAGCCAAGGTAAGAGCAGAAGTCGTCAATATAAATTGTATAATCAGAAGAATAACCAGGAGAAAAGCAAAAATCGTCAATATTAAAATCGCATAAATTACTAAGAACACCAAAAAAGAACGTCTGAACTATAAGAATTATAATCTAGAAGTGAAATGGAAAACAAATAATCTCTATTTTTACATCATTCATTACTTACATTATACCAAAAAATTGTAACTCGCACACAATCATAACACAACATTTTTTATACCAATAACAATCATACTATAGCTATAGCAATCATATTGTTACGTTTTTCCTAACCTCCTTCGAATTGGCCTTGCTCTCAATTCGATAAACGTAATTCCCAATCTCTTTCTGAGTTCGATCACTGATTAGTAAGCAAACACACCAGGTTTTATTAAGTATTCAACACCTTAATTGTTTCACAACAACAGGAAAACAATACAGCAAACAATATTCTTGACTAGAATATTCTTCCAACAGCTTCCGAAACTCCAACGGTTGATGGTAGAAATTTCCAGTAATAGAACGTTTAAAATAATACACAAAATATTTCTACTCAATAAAACTTAAAACTTTATTCACTAATTTAAAGATCACTTTTATAATTTTAACTTCACAATCGCAGGTTTAAAATAAACTAATTAAAAACTACAAAAGGCAATTTCCTTATATACATTCTGCTTAATCTCTAGAAGTTTCGCGGTCACTTTTTAGAAACCTTGAGAAAATATTAGAATATTCGATTATTTTACGTTACGTTGATTTGATTCATAAAATCATTTGTTTTGTGTAGACCTTAATTCTAAGAACATGTACAACAACAACAACACTATTCATTTCATTCACTTTCTGTTGTGTTTTGTTGATTTTATTTTCCTGGAAGTGACCGTAATCGTCTAGATCGTTCTGTACTCGTAACAATATATTCACAAAAATATAATAACTGTGAAATGTTAAAAAAAAATCTAGTAGGCTTAGAAAAAATTTCAAATTTCGTTTATATATATGAGACTAGAAACCGCATACTCTTTCATATGGTTGCCAGGCATTATGTATAACGCAAAAAAAAATGTTACGTACATAATAATAGATGTATATGTAAAGTTAAATATTTTATAAAAATACTGTTTATAAAAATACTGTACGCATACATTATATTGAATTTTAATAAATGAGTTTCGTTGTTTATTTTTATTGTACTAAGAAAAATTTTTTATATTACTTGTACTAAGAAAAAAAATGCGAGGCCACCTGAGCGCGAGGCCACCGGCAAGTGCCTGGTTTGCCTGTGCTTAAAACCGCCACTGCACGTAGTGGAAAAAATCAACAGTTGTACGGCAGACCATCCACCACTTTGTGTTTTCTAAAAGCAAATGAAATCGTTTCCATAATGATTGAAACCTTTAGGCCAATTTGTATTAAAATTGTTTCAAAAATGTAGACTCTAGTGGTTAGAAAGAACTTAAACAAGCGAAAAACGACAGATTACGGCAAGTGACAAACCGGAAGTTACTCTGTCGAACTATTGGAATCATTTTAAAAACCTAAAATATCAAGTCTCAAATATATATAATGACCGGATTAAAAGTTATTGAAGTTTCAAATAAATAGTTCTTTGTTGACAACTTACTCCCCCAACCTCCCCCTTACACCTCATTCCCCTCCTTCGTTTATTTTTGAAAAGAATTCAAATCTTCCATTTTTAAGGGAATCCATTTAATTTTTAAAATTATAAATCAAAGATTTATTCAGATCCCTTGCGTGGACGTCACTCACCCAACCACAGACATAGTATATTTTCTGATGAACTGATTTGAATTTTGCGTTGTCCAAAACATAAAAAAAACAAGAAATCATAGGTTGAAACTAAATAATCTCAAAAATATTGATTTCAAATTTTTATTCACTAGACTTGAACTTTGAAGAGGTTTTGAATTTTCGGGACTTTTTGTGAGCACTTAAACTCTATGTTTATTTTGGATTTTTCTCAGACAAAAATTTCATTTTTCTTTTATACGTGTTTTTGAGCGGAATCCAAAACTGCCTCATTAGTACTATGATTTGAATTGGTGCTACAACGGGAAATAACCTTAGTTTTCAGACATTCGCTGATTTGTTTTATAATTTTGAAGAAAATTGGCACTTTATCTTTGTATGCAAGAATTTTTTTTACCTGTCTTCTGAAACAAAAAATTAAAAATTTTATAGCAAAGTTGTTATTCAAACGTTAAGTTACTCAAAAGTTTTGGTCTACTCCCATTGTAAATTATGAGTATATATATTTTCAGACAGCATTTTCGACATAACGCAGCAAATGTGACCGTGAAAGTGTCACTAGATACCATTATGCCTCATTATATTGGGTAAATAATCTAATCGTATAACTTAATTTTGCTCGGTTTGAGATCTTCGGCAACTGAAACTGTGATTTTTGACTGTAACTGTGAATTCTTAAAAAACGTATCCAAAACCGTGGCTTCTAAAAATATTTCATAATATAATGGTCGTGAGTCTATCCCGCTACTACGAGCAAAACGTTGAAATTGCAATATAGGTACCGAAGTCGACTAAGGCGCTATAGTTCGAGAGATCGATTCCTGACCTGGTACATTTTTTTATTGTTTTTTTTTAATTTTTTTTTAAATAACATTAAAATTTTTGTTTTTTATTAATAAATACATAAAAGAAAACGAATTTTAAATTCATCGATAATGTAGTTTTTTAAAGTTATTGCTACTGTGTTATCCCGTTTCGTTCAAATTATTATCATATCGATATTAACAAGAAAATTTATTATTATTTTGACAGGCAGTGCTAAAAATCATAAAATAGTGATTTTCCGATCATTATTTTCCATAATTTCATTCCCGTGATATAAAATAATAAAAACAGAAACTACTATTTGAGTATGTATTTTTCTTTCAATATGATATTTGACATCTTCATCACAAAAAAACTGATTTAAACACAGTTTAAGGTTGCGGATGCGTTATTTAAATTTATCGATAGTTTAGTTTTTTAAGGTCATTGCTATTGTCTTTTAGCACAGTGTGAAGTCAATACGAAGTAAAATTTAGAATGCATTCAGTGGATTTTTACGACATCTCAATATTTTCTTCAGTTTTTTAGAAGAAATGATTCGTGGCTATTCTGTTTTTTATACTTTTTGTTGTTGTTTTATTTTTAATTTCTTTCTATTTTTTGTTGGTGATTGTTGTACCATTTTTCAATTTTTTTAAGAAGGAATGAATATCTTTTTTACAACATTTTTCAATAAAATATTGAATAGCAATTTAATATTTTTTTTGATAATGAAAAAAAGTTAGTATTTCGAAATTTTTATAGAACATTCTATTTTTTTAGAAATAATTTATACATTAAATAGTAAAGTTGGTAAATGTAAAGTTGGTATTTATAATAAGGTTATTAATTACAAGATTGAACATTCAATACAATTAATTGGTTTTTATATTTTTGGTGCAAAAAACAATTTGTGTTATATTGTATATTTTTTATAAACTAAGTAATTTAAATAGATTTATTAAAACGAAGTTCAAAATCCTCAGTACAAAATTTCGTTGTCATTGTCGTTGTAGAGGGTTGTGAGATAAGTCCGAGGTTCAACGCGGAGCCTTTATTTATTTTTATTATTTTTTTATATAACATAAAAATTATTCCTTTTCATTCATAAAAATTCCATTTACGACATTTAAATTTATCGATAACGTAGCGTTTTAAAATTATTGCTATTGTCATACAGAATAGATTAGCAGAGGTTGGATTATGATGGATTTTGTTTCAAAGCCAGTTATAAAGAGAAAGAGGGTGTTGGCGTGCGGAGGAAGATGGGTGGGGGGGCGCAGAAACCGCGGCATACCTCCCAGTTTAATATAATACGACTTTGTAATAAAATAAAAGAAGAGAAAATACAAGAAAAATTAGTAAGTTTTTAATGAAAAATATAACGAAGTGTCAAACAGTGGCATTGCTGGCATTAGTGACACTCGGTGCGAATATCAATTGTGTCACCTGATGAACTTGGTAAAAATCAACACTAATTAAAATAAAGATCTTAATATGTTTTTAAAAATTATAAACAAGCCTTAACTTTTTTGGTAGTTTATCTAGCTACCGAGTCTTGGTGAGAATGATGACTTTTAAAAAATTGAAAATTTTTTATTGGTCAAAACTAGATCAATCGGAAAACTAAATGAAATTCAAATGATTTCACGACTGCAATTATATTTCTATAATTCAGTTCTTAGTTTAAAGCATGGTTCTTATAAAACATGTATAAGGAAGCAGTTCTGGCTATTTTTTAATATTAAAGTATGGAGGGTGCTGAAATCTCACAGCTCTGAGATATCAAAACCTAGGTCTGGGTTAAGGATTTCGATATAGTTTTCGGCAAAAAACTTTTATGAGGACATGATTTTTAGTTTTGGGCAGCGATGAACATCAAACATAACTCTTTGTTAAAGTACAAGTATTTATTATCTCTGTTCAAAAATTTATTACAAAACTAACACGGAACATCTATACGTTGCCGGAAAATCATAACAGATCATAAATTAACATAATTTAGTGAAAAGAAGATACAATCAGAAAACTACTCACAAACCTCTCCAATTAGCGTTTCGAGAAAATATTACAAAATCACAAATTCATATTTCTTTCAAAATTCCAAAAATATAGTAATATTAAATAAAATCAAACTTTTTTCAAAATTCGAAAAATATTGCAAAAATTATAACAAAATCAAAAATTGAAACTTTTTTCAAACTTCCAAAAATATTCCAAAAATTAGAATAAAATCAAATATTTAAACTTTTTCTAAATTCCAATAATATTCCAAAAATTCTTTACAATTCAAACTCTTCCAAAATTCTAAATATATTGCAAAAATTATTACAAAATCAAAAATACAAACTTTTTTCAAAATTCCAAAAATATTTCAAAAACTATAAAAAATTCAAAAATTTCCATGTCCAATTTCATTTCCAATTACATTTACGTCATAAAAACAGCTACATTTTTTCCAAAAAATTGGCTAAAAAAATAAATGAAATCATTTTTTGACACACTTGACATTACTTTTTTGACAAACTTATAATGCCATAATCTCTATAATAATAATAAAATTTAATGTCATACAAATTATTAATTTTATTTTTTTCAAAAAATTGGGTAAAAAAGTAAATAAAAATCTTTCATTTGACACACTTGACAACATTTTTTTGACAAACTTATAATGCCATAATTCTCTATATAATCATAAAATTTCATTTCAAACAAATAATTAATTTTATTTTTTTTCAAAAAATTGGGTAAAAAACTAAATAAAAATCTTTCTTTTGGCACACTTGACAACATTTTTTTGACAAACTTATAATGACAAAAATTTTGAAATCCGTACAGTGGTTTTCTAGATTTTGTAGGTAATGACGGCCGGATGGACGGCTGGCAGACAGACATTTATAATTTCTTTTGCTTTTTTAAAACCAGTAGGTTCTAAAACGTCGAGAAATGCCAAAAAAGAGGGGGTAAGAATTTCACTTTTGGCTCGTGAATGTAATACTTAGGTCTTTCTGACCGAAGTAAAATATTTAGAAGATTACTTACTAAGCGAACGGCAAATTATTTTAAAATCTCTTATTTTTTCCACTTTAATAGCTGTTATCTCAGGAATAACGCATTCAAAATAAAAACTTTGTAATATCTATTTTTAACTCCCCCGTTCTTGCCGAAAGAAAAATATTGTTTGTACAACCTCAAACAATGAAGCCACTTCTTGAATGGACTTTGATCTAGTTCAAATTTCAGTATTAAATAGGTCAAGACATTCAAGCATTTCTTTTTTATCCAGCGCTTAATGTTAGTAATGTATTTGCGGATACTTCCCTAGTCTTTGGTGTATTACGTCAAACATGTAGCCCACTTGTTCATTCGTAGCGAACTCGAATGGTTAAAAAAATAAGTAAATCTTTAACAATTAACACAAAATATAGCGAATTTCAAATAGTTATATTTCTGTGTTGAAGGTTTGGAAGTTCAGTACAATATATTACAAGCTGGTGTAATTGAATTTTCTTTAGTTACCATAAAAAAGTTTAACCCGATGTAATATTTTTGTATTATTTCAATTAATTTTCAATTGATATTGCTATTGACTATGTTAATTATTTTTGATGTTTTGATATGTTACGTTGACGGAACTCAAGGCGAGCGATTTTTTTTTCTATCTTGACCGACTTTCTTGTAAAAGTGACATCAGCTACGCGATGCGTTCTCTAAATAATCAAATCTCGTATTTTCTACAACAATTGCAAGGTGCAATTTAATTTTATATTTTAAAAACCACTGTAACAGTAATCTTATTATCTATTAATGAACCCCAAAATTAAAATCTTCTAACGGTTAATGGTAATGAATTGGCGATTACATGAACGTTGTGTGGCAACTATTCGTATCACGAAAATTATTAGTTTACAAGTTTTGCTTAAAAATCTTTAGTTTAGTTTAAAGTGATAATTAATAGAAACTTTATTGTAGGACTATGTTGATGGTTTGCAACTGTTAAGGAGCTCTTGCAAGACCAGGCACTCGATTGTTAATTTTTTAGTGTGTCAAAAAATTCGTTTTCATATATTTTGCTACCAATTTCTTATTGACAAATAAAACGAGCAACATTTTTATCATCAGCCAGGAATGAAGGTAGTGCGAAAGCGATATCCTATCGAAAAGCGAAACTGTTCTTCATGTGCGGTTTATTAAAGATGTAAAGTTTGCTGGATCGGGCTTGAAGATATAAGCAACAATCACTGTTATGATGTCAGTAGACAAGCTTCAGTTTTGACAAATTAATCTTCAACATAGCATAAGTGGGTCATATAATCTCATGGCTCCACTTTCTAAAAATTTGCATACAAAAATATTAATAATTCGGGAGCCCTATATCATTAAAAACAGAGTATGCGGTATTTCCATGAAAGGTTGGGACATTCTGCATAAAGGAGGGCCTGACAAAACGACAACCTGCATAGCATCACATAAATGAAAAGTGCCAATAACAACAGCAGATTTCAGTCTCTTTTATAGTACTTGGCTGCTTTACTAATTTGGAAATTCTAAATTCGGTCTCTTCTAGAAAAAATCAGGAGCTGGAGAATGTCTACGGATATATTTATCAAAGTGATCATGATCACAGAGCGATCACAGCTACATGGATTTTATAGTTAGGCGATTTCAGTCAAGGATCACGTCTTCCGGAATCCAAGACAGACGTATTGAATGTGTTTCAGAGGGCTAGTGGCTAGAGGAACCAATTCCAAGGTCAAGGTTGTTGATCAGACCGTTAACCAACTCAAAGATCTTTTAGTCCTGGCTTTTGAGGGCTCGAGCCCCGAAACGAGGTAACGAGGTTCACACAAGTCAGTCTAGTGGAGCAAAAATCTTAATAGGCTAAAACAAAAATCCAAGAAACTTCTGGACAGAGCCTTGAAAACTCGTTATGAACCTGATTGACTTTGTACAGTAAAGTAAAGAAACCTTTTAGTAGCTTATTTAAAAATCAAAGAAAACGTCTTACAAAAAGTACTGTGAGTCGATTGAGACCATCACAGAGGGTGTTACACTAATGAGAGCTTTGAAAAAAGATTCTTTAGCAAGACTGGATAAATTATCCAACGATATCCTTTAATTATCCAACGATACTCACACTTCTTCAGAGGAGGAATCTTATGCAGCACGCCTTCATCTGGCTGTGTATTTGGGAAGATTCCTCAGAAGAATCAAATGGACGGGATAATGGCAAAAAGAGTTGTTTCGTCCAAGGCTCTGTCTTGGTCTCCTTTGAGCCATACACATCTCCTGTTCCATACGCAATTTGGCCTATTAAGATACAACAGTGTCTGGACATAATTAGTAATAGGCTTTTAAGGAACTTCGTAACCTGTATAACTCTTGGCTATATACCACAGATTTGGAGAATCGTAAGAGTCATTTTTATCCATCTATAAGTGAAAAAACATCTATTGCGAGACGAAGAACTTCAGACCGATCACTCTTGCCTCATTCTTTCTAAAGTCTTTGGAGAGGTGGATCGACCTTTATATTAAAGATGTCTGTCTGAAAAAAAACCCGCTTGGGTTGAAAGGAGGCTTTGGAAAGAGGCAACATGGGGCATCTTTGCATTAAATTCAGAATGCCATGGACATTACGAACAGTTGGTGTCGGAAGAATGGTCTCTCGATCAATGCTTCTAAGTCACAGTTCGTTCCGTTAACCAACATGGTTGAGACTAAATGCGCAAACCCGTTCTGTAGCAGTGCAGTATTGCTTTTGTTTGCAAATGGGGGTTGACGAAAATGGTCTACTGGATGTATAAGGTAGTTGTTAGTATAGAGTTGTAATTCCAACGATAAAGGACCGGTCTGTAGCTGATTTGCTATTTGCAGTAAAACCTCTCACTGAGAATGATGAAAGAGCTGCAGTCTCTTTCAGTAATGAAGATCTTGGACTGTAATTTCCACTTGACAAATACTGCACAATATTTCAAGCTGAGATTTTCGCCACAAATGCAGCATTGAGGCGATCAACGGAGCTTTAGTGGTCTAGCAAGCTCATTAACATTTTTTCTAAAAGCTAGGCTGCTCTAAAAACTCCAGGAATTATTAATTCAAAAATAGTGCAAGAATGTTAAAGATCCTTAAATTATCTTGGGCTCAAGAACATCGTATCACTGATATGAACACTAACGCATAATGGAAACCTCGAAAACGAATAAGCTAATAATTTTGCAAAGAGCTCTGCTCGTAGGCTCATTAGCCCTGAACCAGCATTGGTATATCAAAAGGTAAGATAAAATTGCTAGGTAGTCAAAAATTTTTTCTTTCGATCCAGTGGAGGGACCTCAATAAAGGGACATATAAGACTGCAAGATCCCCAAGATGCTCATACCAGAATTGCGCCGATAAACCACAGAATTTCTGTTAAATCTGACCCAGTCTGACTACAAGCTAATGGTGGACTACTAACAGCTCACCGTCATGTGAATAAATATACGGTACGGCTCACTCAGGGCCAATGTTTGGCTATTGGCTTGTTTCAGAAAAGTCTTAAGCTACTGAATATGAGGATAGCATAAAGGACTTAGTGGTCTGTCAGACTTTGACTATATGGTTACCTCGCTCAAAAAAATGCGAAGGCCACAAATATATTATTTAAAAAAAAAAATTACTTTACATATTTAATCCATATTTTAATTTATAATACATCATAATTAGTAACATGAATTTTTTATTGTAATTCAAAAGATGATTCATCTATGTATTTCATATTTCAAGCAAATTAGCAAAAAGCAAATGCTTGGTTATAGTAAATATTCAAATAAGTTTGTCTCCAAATAAACAAAGCATCTGCCTGTAATTTTAAAATGTAAAAAAAATAAATAAAATTAAAAAAAAAACGCTTTAAAAAAAACAAACTAAAAAGTAAAAAAACATAATACATAAAATAGTAGTAAGTGGCGCAGTCAGTATAGAAAGGGGAGAAAGATTTGTAGTTTATTGTTAGAGATTAATATTTAGTAATATTCACACATTTTGCATACATTTGAAAAATTGTTTATCTATCAAAAATTCTAATAGTACTTCAGAATTTTTAATTATATTATTTTAAAATAAATAATTCCTTTTTACTTACTACCAGCGCATTCTATTAACTAGCATTGAATAACTATCACGAAAAATTTTTTAAAAAAACATAAATTTCATGATTTTTACATTCATTATGTATAATTTAAGGCTATTTGTTAAATATAAAAATGTCAAAAACGTGTAATATGTCCTCGATTATAATGACAAAAGCAGTATTAGAAAACTTCCACGCGTGAAATGGTTTATTCAGAACTTACGGATTTTCATGTAATTTTGGATTCTTTTATAGATGAAGAAAAAATAATTAAAATATTGAATACATATTTTTTTCAGTTTTATTAAGTTTAAATCTAAAACTTTTAGAAACACGTACAGAAGGGTTCAACAAATTTGTTTTTAAAATTTGACATTATCCTTATAATGGAAACTTGTTGAAAAATGGATAATCAAATAATTCAAGCCAACACATCTCTCAAATCTCAAGTTAAATAAAAGTGTGTAAAAATGAAACGATAAGAGAAACTTTGTTTATCTTTAAATTTCTTAACAAATTTCGAGCCACCCTGTATCAAAAATAGTGTAAAATATAAAACACGTATTAAGTTATTTTCTGAGAAAATCGGAAAAGGTTGGGTTCAAATTACTTACTTTCTCGGCATTTGTGGAATATATTCCAAAACTAGTCAATTTCTTCTCATAGTGGCTGAAACATTTTACCAAAATTTCGGTACAGTTGCTTCGTAAATTGTAATTATAAACAGTATTACGAATAAACAAATTCTCCTTCTCCTCACCCCCACCCCCTTTATGATGCAAACTTTTTGTCACCGGATTTTTTCGCCGCTTGCCATGTTAGTATAGTTACACGTCAGAAAGAACAAAAAATTGACAACTTAATTTCGAAACAATCCTTATTAATTTTTTTAAGTTAAGCAATTTATTAAAAACCAAATAAGAAACATCAATTAGCTTAGGGATAATTAACTACCTGTTAATGATCTTCAAAAGAAAAAAACAAAATAAATTTTGTAAAATTTTCTGTATTTTTATTTATAGTTTGTGAAATCTCGGTGAAATTGTTTAATTCAAGTTCGATTATTAATTTTAACTTATACAAATATATATGTATATACAAAAGTGTTAAAGATGCGGTTTTATTGTACAAACGTGTTAAATAATAAATTACGATTAAAAATCGATTGTCCTTCAAGGTTTATCTCTTTTAATTTGTTATTGGTGTTGAATTATTATTTTGAAATGGTTTATCGGATTGAGATTAGTAATCAATCGAACCACCTTTTATCTTATTTGTAATTAGCATATATGAGTAAATATTAACTTGTAACGATAAAAATCTATATTTTAACTAATTTTGATTTTAATTGTTTCCGTGATTCTGTTTATTGTGTATTTTTCCACAAGCTTCAAACCAAATATATTGCAAACAAAATGAATCTAATCTATCAAGCTCGAAAAGTATTTTGATACGCTATAAATTATTCTTAAAATGGATAATTCCAAGTTTTATGTCTCTATGAGAACATGGTAGAGCAGAGATGGCCAAACTTCGTTACACGTGGAGCCGAATTTCAATAAATTCTCGTTACGAAAGCCAACAAAAAAATAAAGTATCAAAGTCGATATGGAATTTTTATTTCCCTGCAAGTTGCATACACCGTCTTCAAGCAAATACTTTAACTATGAATACATACATATATTTAAATTTTCTAGCATGGCACTGACAGCTATTGATTGCTGGTAGATGGCATGTGTGTTTGTAACTTGTTTGAAATCGTGTTCATAGCTGGTTAGCGTGGTACGACGCTTGTAATTTGTGAACGGGGTTATTTGTAAGTTGTGAACGTTGCTTTAATGTTATAAATTTTATTGTTGGAAAAAGTGATTCACAACAGTATGATGTGCCGAATATGGACAGTAATCTGCAAGTAGCTTTTTTCAAATTGGGGTACTTTGATTGAGACAGCCGTTTGCAAAACTACAGATTGATGTTGATTTGTGGTGCATTTTAAGAATGTGTGCCTGAGTTTCTAATAATTCCATTTCTCCTGTGGAACTTTTATTCAAAATATAATAAGGAATCGATAATCCGTCGTTAACAATAAGCTTTGCTTCTAAAAATAGGATGACTTAATTGTAAGAGATGAAGGGTCGATAACTGTACCGACCGGCACTGTGTAAAAAAATCATTAAACGTGTCAAAAAAAAAATCATACTTTTGGCTTAAAAACCTTCATTTTAAGTGATAATGAGAAATATTGATGGTTGGGATTGGTACGTGAGAACAGAAGCTTGATTATTGAACTATACGTGTGTCAATAAAATTATTTCAAGTGTGTCAAAAGAATGATTTTCATTTAGTTTTTTGCCCAATTTTTTGAGAAACATAAAATGGGAAACATTTTCGATTAGAAACATTTGTCAAATAAAATTAATTATTTGTATGACAAAAAAGCGGTTTTTTAATTGAATAAACTTAACATATCATCTTGTTAGATTTAATCTTGATTGACTAAATCATCTTGGAAAAAGTTTTAATTTTGATTTTGTTATAATTTTTGTAATATTTTTAAAATTTTGACACAAGTTTCAATCCTTGATTTTGTAATAATTGTTACAATGTCTTTAGAATTTTCAAATACGTTTAAATTATTAGAACATTTTTGGAATTTTTGATTTTGTAAAATTCTCTTGAATATTTTAGGAATTTTGAAGAAAGCAGTAATTTTTGATTTTATTATAGTTTTTGGAGTCTTGGAAAAAGTTTGAATTTTTTGATTTTGTTTATTGTTATAATTTTTTGAAATCAATTCAATCAGACCTCTTTTATTTGAAAAAAAAAAATTAAATTATTTATTTGTATGACATGAAATGTAATTGAACATGAAATTGTTAGATAATGGATTATTTGTATTTGAAAAGTTGAAATTGCTGAACGCTAAATGTAAATGTTTTTGAGCAGGGCTGCGGAGTCGGAGTCGGAGTCGAGAAGTCGGAGTCGGAGTCGGGACGAATTTTCTAGTAACTGGAGTCGGAGTCGGAGTCGGTAAAATAATCAAAAAATTGGTCGACTCCGACTCCTATTTGAAAATTATATTCTGTTATTTTTTATTTTTATTTTCTTTCGTATAGTTCTTCCTTCTACGCATAAAACAGAATTATAAATTATTTTATTACTATTCATTACGTCAGTGTTGCATTGTAGTAATGGTCTACCACGCGGTCGTTCACTCTCTAGTGAACTGACGGTAATTTTTGAATTATTCCAGACTCTAAACCGGCTTTACGTTTGAGCCTATATATCATCACTTGTCTAATTAATGTTTTGTATATCTTGAGTTTGTTGTCAGTTGAAATATACGATGATTTAAGAAGAGGTTTATTCGAGCCGTTGTTTCAGTCAAGCTTCGATTACGAATATTAAAAGGATTCAACTCCCCTGATTCCTTTTTCGCCGCACATCAAATCATTTTCCTCAACAGCTCTTGAAAAAATCATATGTTTGATTTTATCATAATTTTTTGGCGGACCAAATTGTCTATCTAATTGCCCGTCTCAAGCGACTTGAAGTCTCACTTCTTAAAGATTCACTTCTGCCAATGATGACAATATCATCAGTGTACGATATCGATTTTAATGACAATATATTGTTGTTAGTTTTATTTTGCTGCCACATATTCCAAAGCCCGTTTAAAAAGTGTAGAGAAAATAGCAACACCTTGTTTTAAGCCGGAGTCAACTTTAGGAAATTTTGCTACTTTGTATTCTATTTATGCACAGCATTAAGAGTCCATTAAGTGGAGACGGTATATTGAGCTCTAAACATTTTTTCAAAATCATCCTTATCGATAGAAATACATCGGTGGTACCTCAGTATTGCCTGATGTCACACTGACATACTCAAAACAGTTGTTCAGCAAAACGTTTGTTTTTGGCAAGAAAACGGGACTTGCAACCGTCCTGTTTTGAACGTAACAGGACGAACGAACGGGACGAGATTTCACCCGTTTCATTACAATAAGTTTTTTTTGTGTGAATATTTATAGAATTCATAAAAATTGGATTTTTTTTGTGAAATGAAGTACACATAGCAAAAATGAATCTTTGATTTCACAAATCACACTAACTCCATTTCCATATGATGATGAGATGGCATGGCAAAAAATTATTTAACGTTTACAAAAAATAACCACGGAACAGAAACTGAAGGAACTGTAGAAAATATTTTGGCTGCTTTTTCTGTTGAGAATATTTTATTTATCTCGTTTGTTTTTCCTGTTTTCTTTCTAAATATTGAAATCATAATGAAAGAAATGTTTAGGTTTCAAAAATTCAAAAACTTCGTCAAATGGGTGAGGTTTTATAAAGTTTGAATTGATTAGATCCTTTTCATTTTAATGTGTTACTAGACTTGGGAATGTAAAGCCGAGAGTGTAAACGCAAAAGACGACTCATGCCCAGGATCGACGGAGCTAATCCCAGTCAAGACTATATAGAGCCGATTTATGATACTAAAGTCTATAAGTTAGAGGTTTGAGCTTACATGATAAGTTAGTGTTAGGTGAGGTATCACAAAAGATCAGTAGACCTAAGCGTGGTTTAAGTCTAACCTAAGCGTGGCATATGAATGCTTCTGTTCGTAACCTAACCTATCCTGATATGGTGTTCATTTTATTGCGATACTCTTTTGTTAAATTGTATTAAATTTGAAGGTGGTTTAAATGATATTGGCATCAATGAGTTCAAATGGACGTCACGGGTTCTATTAAAAGTTCATCCTCGTTATTCGAAAACCTCGCATAATTTGATTTATTTGTAGTAAAAATCATTTGGGATTTTGTTAACTTAGATTCTATAAATTTATTACCAAATTACGATGTAACTTATTTTTTTTTTATTCAAAGTTAGGCATGTTTAGTGTTGATTATAATAAATTATAAATTAACATCTATGAATATCCGAAGACACCATGCCAACTACGGATTAGGATTATGTTCAAATAAATTAAGTTTCTTTAAGAAATTTACTAACGTTAACTTTAAAATTTTGAGGATTAAAGCCATCGGGGAAAACCCAAGAAGGTAAGGCATTCCAGAAGTGAGAGACTCTGTTGAAAAAATCACGTTGAAAGGAGACAGTTCTACACTTTTTTATTTGAACCGTAAATGGGGGCACAACACTTGCTCTGGCTTGCTAGTTCAGGTAAAATTGATTTTATTTCTGCGGAAGTTCGTTCATACTTCATCCATAATGTATTTGTAGAAAATTGTCAGATCAGCAACATTTCGTGTGTGCTACAAAGAATCAAGCTCATCAGTAAGAGTTGTTTTGCCAATCAGTTTAACAGCTCTGCGCTTTACTATTCAAAATACGATACTATAAAATTGATTCTATTTTTCAAATTTTACTGTTTATTTGTATTAAAGTGAATCTCTTCGCTCATTTCGCTCAGTGTAGAAGAGGATAATGAAAGTTGGTGATATCAATCATGTCCCGTTTTGGAAATTTGAAAAGTTGGTTGGTCTACTAGAAAAATTTATAAAAATCATATATAATATGTGGGATAGTAGAGCAATTCACCTGTAATTTCCACATAGGTTGCGTTTATCATTTTTGTAAATTGGTATCAACGTAGCTGAATGCCAGTCCTGTGGCATTTAGTCCCTGTGTCGGCGCCGATTTCATTTGATGATTACCACATATTTTATACCTCGTGAGGCGCCTGTCCTGGACGAGCAAGAAAACATTTGTTCAGAGATTTTTCTCAAATCGGCCGCTTTTGCATTCGGCAAGCTCCGAAAAATGCCGATTTCCCGAGTTCTTGTAAATTTTTGTGTTTTTTTAACTATGGTGGTTGGAAATTTGATTCAGAACATGAGGGTAACCTTGTACGACAAAAATTTGTCGGCTATTGTCTAGTCCGACAACTCAAACATCCAAAGTGTCAGCTGTCAGACTCGACAATAGCAAACACATTGTGGTCGGACAAGCTTACCCTCGTGTTCTAAAACAAATTTCCAACCCCCATAGTTAAGAAAAAACAATTTGGTAGCAAATTTACAAGATCGCGGGCGTTCGGCATTTTTCGGAGCTTGCCGAACGCAAAAGCGGCCGATTTGAGAAAAATCGCAGAACAAATGTTTTTGGGCTCGTCAAGGACAGACGCCTCCCGAAGTATAAAATATGTAGTAATCATCACATGAAATCGGCGCCGGCCCAGGGACTAATAGTTTCAGTCCTATACAGATCATTTAACAAGTTGAAACAATCTTGAAGATAGAGTTTCACCACCCTGAACTATCATTCCGGATATTTTATATCGTAGTCGATACCAGGTGCTTTATTAAGTTTTGTAGAATTTATTGTTTTGAAATTAAATTTGAATAGTTTCTATTATATATGAATTGGAGTCGAAGTCGGAGTCGGGAGTCGGAGTCGGAGTCGGAGTTGGAGTCGGAGTCGGAGTCGGAGTCGGAGTCGTAGTCGGAGTCGGAGTCGGAGTCGGAGTCGGAGTCGGAGTCGGAGTCGGAGTCGGAGTCGGAGTCGGAGTCGGAGTCGGAGTCGGAGTCGGAGTCGGAGTCGGAGTCGGAGTCGGAGTCGGAGTCGGAGTCGGAGTCGGAGTCGGAGTCGGAGTCGGAGTCGGAGTCGGAGTCGGAGTCGGAGTCGGAGTCGGAGTCGGAGTCGGAGTCGAAGTCGGAGTCGGAGTCGGAGTCGGAGTCGGAGTCGGAGTCGGAGTCGGAGTCGGAGTCGGAGTCGGAGTCGGAGTCGGAGTCGGAGTCGGAGTCGGAGTCGGAGTCGGAGTCGGAGTCGGAGTCGGAGTCGGAGTCGGAGTCGGAGTCGGAGTCGGAGTCGGAGTCGGAGTCGGAGTCGGAGTCGGAGTCGGAGTCGGAGTCGGAGTCGGAGTCGGAGTCGGAGTCGGAGTCGGAGTCGGAGTCGGAGTCGGAGTCAGAGTCGGAGTCGGAGTCGGAGTCGGAGTCGGAGTCGGAGTCGGAGTCGGAGTCGGAGTCGGAGTCGGAGTCGGAGTCGGAGTCGGAGTCGGAGTCGGAGTCGGAGTCGGAGTCGGAGTTGGAGTCGGAGTCGGAGTCGGAGTCGGAGTCGGAGTCGGAGTCGGAGTCGGAGTCGGAGTTGGAGTCGGAGTCGGAGTCGGAGTCGGAGTCGGAGTCGGAGTCGGAGTCGGAGTCGGAGTCGGAGTCGGAGTCGGAGTCGGAGTCGGAGTCGGAGTCGGAGTCGGAGTCTGAGTCTGAGTCGGAGTCGGAGTCGGAGTCGGAGTCGGAGTCGGAGTCGGAGTCGGAGTTGGAGTCAGATTCAGAGTTGGAGTCGGAGTCGGAGTCGGAGTCGGAGTCGGAGTCGGAGTCGGAGTCGGAGTCGGAGTCGGAGTCGGAGTCGGAGTCGGAGTCGGAGTCGGAGTCGGAGTCGGAGTCGGAGTCGGAGTCGGAGTCGGAGTTGGAGTCAGAGTCAGAGTTGGAGTCGGAGTCGGAGTCGGAGTCGGAGTCGGAGTCGGAGTCGGAGCCGGAGTCGAAGTCGGAGTCGGATTTAAAATTTAAAATCTTGGAGTCGGAGTCGCTTAATTTTGGCACCGACTCTGCAGCCCTGTTTTTGAGTAGTTTGTTGAGTATATCATCTTTTCACTATAAACTATATTACTCTATGATCTGTTATAATTTTCCGGTAACGTATTGACTATTGATGTTTCGTGTTAGTTCTGAAATAAAGTTCTAAACGATGTTTATTAAACATTTTTTTTATGTTGAATAATAAACATCGTTGCCCACAACTAAAAACAAATGCTCATAAAAGCCTTTTGCCGAAAACTTTATAAAAATCCTTAACCCAGACCAAAGTTTTGAGATTTCAGAGCTTTGAGATGTCAGCCCCTTCATATTTTGCTGTTGTATTCACTCAGTTTTTTATCATCAATTTCAGAGAGTTTATTTTCCAGAGGAGGAAAGTGGTTTAACATTTTCGAGCGTCTAATCGTTCGAATAAGATCAGTAAAACTTTATCTTTTCCTTGTAATGCTAGGTTGGGAACTGCAGATTCTCCATTATATCAGTTAAGAACACACAGTCATTAATCCAATGATCATCCTTTAATTCCGGATAGTGTTTTTCCTTGAAAAAATTTGCTGATAGGTGGGGATTTGGGAAGTAGTTAATTTTTTGTTTGTTTTAATTAAAGAAAATTAAAACTTTTTGTCTGTTTTAATAAAAAGACAATGTTATTTTTAATTTACGTTAACAAGTTTCTTGTTTATTACTTTCCAAAAAAAATATGGGCCCCACCAAACTTTTAAGAATACGTCAATTATATTGTATAACAAATCTAGCCACAAGTTTATTTTCAAAATGGTGATTGATATGCTGATTGGTTTACTTTAAATTACTTTAAATTTCATTAAAATAAGTTCAAACAACAACAACTGAACGTATGCAGACAATTTAAAAGGAAAAGGAAATTATTGAGATTAAATTATAAAAAATTGCACTCATTAAAATGCAAAGTCTTCAATTTTTTTTTGTTTTAAATAAAAGGTATTGTGTAATTTTGTTTACAAAATGGGTCAGAGGAACATTTTAATTTCAGTTACTTCAAAAACCAAAATAATCTTAACTTATTTTTAGTGTTTTACAATATCATACAATCTATGTTTAATCGATATGAGGTTGTCTCAACTTTGTTGCGAGAATAAATATGGCGAATCGAATCCAACAAATTAACTCAACAGCTGTACAAGTTAAAACGGTGTAGTTGAGGCAACCACACGTTATGTTTATGTGAAAATTAAATATAGTCCAACCAACCTTACTAAAATTTCATGTGTAGTCGTGTTTCAATACCTTTTTAAATAGTTTGAAAAATTTATCACACTTGACAATTCTCCATAAATAAAACAAAAATAAAATTGTTGAACAGAGTGGCAAATTTTATAAAGTTTTTGAAAAATGAACGCACGAATTCCTTTAAGCGCTGATTTTTGAATATTTTTAATTTAGTTTAATTCTTTCCACTTATAGTTTTAACTAAATTTTATTGAAATTAAATAAGTGGTTTTTGAGATATCATCAACCGACTGTAAAAAATATATCCGACACAATTGCATGTTTTTGATACATCTATACCCCAAAGTTGGTTGAACCATATTTTTTGTGAAGAAATTTTTATTTACAAAAATAAAATGAAAAACCAAAAAAACTCACCAGTACCAATTTTGTATTTTACGTATTTTTATAAATTTTCACCAACTGGTATGTAGTAATATCCGTTAGTTATCGTGTAAATAATCGATCTAGTAAAAGTTCCGAAGCAATTTTAAAAGTCACTGTCAAAGGCAAGGTCGAAGGGTCTAGGTATTGCAGGCCACAAAAATCCTAGAGTAAAACCAGTGTAAAAATATCTAAACGTGTGACCAAAACCTGGTCAACTTCAACTCTTCCAAAACACAGCTGTTGATTGTTCCTAGATCAAAGACTGAGCTCCCAAAATATATTTTATTCAGTATGTGTGATGAACCAATAGGTGAATTTAAAAACATTCGTTTATTGGGTGTCACAGTTTCAAATGACCTACTCTGGAACGATCATGTAATGGCGATGGCAAAAAGCGCGTCTAGAAAACTCGGCCTCGGCGTTGTTGTGACACATATTATAAAACCTATAACAAAACACTTTTTATTTAAAAAAAAAAGATATAATAGTAAAACAAAAAACTCGATTGTTTTATGTTGGGGCCTTACAATAATTAGGCTCCACACTCAAATTGGAGCTTTACACTAAAAAGAAATGATTTATTCGAGCAAAGTAACTCGCTCTTACTCGCTAAAAAAAATAACATAAATATTTTAAAATTATATCGCTTTTTCTTCTCTTAGAGCGAAAATTCTGTTCCTTCTAGGTCCTTCGAGCCGGATTTTCACTAAAGTAATGCAATTTGCGAATTCTGAGAAAAAATTCTGTATATCCGGTGGGAGAAAAAATAAATTGTAATAATTTGTTTTTTAATTATAATAAACCGAAAAAATAAAAACAAAGCAAATATCTAAGAAATATGTTGGCACTACAAATATTTTACATATTAAGAAATTAAACTTTTCGTAATAATTTTGATGCATTTCGTGTAAAAATTATTATAAAAATTTGAATTTGCTTTTATTTGAATGTAACCCAATGCAATTCTCTAAGATCTAATGACGCAATAAAATAAGGCAATTATTAACATTTTAAGTAAGCCAGTTGAGCGCTCCTGATGCTCTTATAAGTCTAGAAACAGAGGCTGAGAGGTAAAAGATGGATATCATTGCTCTGCAATAAATTAAACAGTTGATAATCGGAAAAAAAGATTTGGATAGTCACTCTCTATACTGTAGTGGTCATCCTTCTCGAATAGAATTTGGAACTGGCTTACTTGTTGGTGCACGCATACAAGAAGCCGTGATGAAATTCATCCCGGTCAGTGAGAGAATCTGCTCCCTACGTGTACGCGGTACATATAACAATATTTCTTTTATTGCCGTGCCTGCACCTACTGAAGCTAAGACCGTCAACGAGAAGGATAATTTCTACATAGCACTGGAAAAGGTTATGAAACAAACACTAACACGCGACTTCATTATGGTTCTTGGTGACTTTAATGGGCAAGTTTGAAGAGATATACCCTATTGTAATGTGGTGGATCATGCCTGCATTTAAATTCGAATGATAATGGGGAGAAAATGACTGAGTTTGCATTATCAAACAATTTGAGAATTGCCAGTACGTTCTTTCCGCATCGTTCGATTCATAAGCAGACTTGGGTCTCACCGAATGGAAACAATCGAAATCAAATTGATCACGTGCTAGTAACTGCACATTTCCTTTCGAGGGTTCTGGATGTGCGATCCTTTAGTGGTACATACATTGGAAGTGATCAGTTCCTTGTATATGTGTTGTATATGTGCAGAGGAATCGCTCTGCTCTGCACGGCCCATTAGATCGTTTCTTACATTTTACTATCAAAAATCAATCCTTTTGCTGAACAACTGTTTGGAGAACATCAGTATGCCTTCCGGCAGGGCTGAGGTACCACCGATGTACTTTTCTCGATAAGGATAATTTTCACCAACTCTTCATCGATTTCAGGCAGGCCTACGACTTTCTCGAACGAGAAACTCTATGGTCTGCTCTGGTGTCGATGGGAATTCCTGGTAAACTGGTATCACTATGTAAAATGACAGTACAGAACTCTTAATGCTGTGTACGAGTAGAGAACGAAATATCAAAGTCGGCTCCAGTTTAAGACAAGGTGATTTATCACCTATCGATCTATCTATCTCTCCTATACTTTTTAATTTAGCCTTGGAATATGTGTTTCATCAAAAGAAACTACCGACTAATAACAATATCTTGTCAATAAACTCAGTACAGATGATTGCTTACGCTGATGATGTTGTCATCCTCAGCCGAAGTGAAACTGTCATGAGTGAGACTTTCAAGTCGCTTGAGAGTGGTGTTAGGAAAATTGGTCTGCAAATTAGCTATGATAAAACCAAACATATGAATGTTTCAAGAGAGGCTGAGAAGAAAGATTTGATGTGCGGCGATGAACGAATTGAGGGAGTTGAATCTTTTAAATATTTGGGATCAATGCTTGAACCAAACAACAGCATACTTATAGATATATAAGCTCGAATCGATGCAGGCAATCGAACTTTCTACTCAATTAAACCTCTCCTTGGGTCACCGTACGTATCAACTAACACCAAACTCAAGTTATACAAGACATTGATTAGACCGGTTTTGTTGTATGGGTCACAAACGTGAACCCTTACACAAAATGACGAATCGCATTTATCTGTATTTGAGCGTAAGATCCTACTCTACATTTTTGGTCCACTTAAGACAGACGATGGAGAGTATAGAACCCGGTATAACTTTGAGATCAGAGACCTTTTTGAGGGTACTGATATAATAAGTTGTATCCGTTCTAATAGGATTGCCTGGTTTGGGCATGTTCTACGAGCCGATTCACAGTCTGGAATGATTAGGAAAATGTACGTTAGACCCCTGGAAGTGGGCGACCGCAAGGTAGACCATGACTACAATGGGAGACCAACGTAATAAACGGCCTTAAAAAACTGTCTGCCATGGTAATTATGTTGCTGTTGCGAATGACCATGGTGAGTATTCAAAGCTGATTAGCCTGGAAACGCTCCTACATAGAGCATGAACGCCGATAAAAAAATATATAAAAAATAAAAAAAATATATAATATATATTTTATCTTTTTTAAAGAAATTTTTATAAAAATATTTCTTAAAATTTTTAGTTGAAAGAAAATTGTTATAATGTCAATTATTCAATTATTTGGCAAAAAAAATTTGACCTCGACCATCGTATGGCCTCGGGTTATTACCAATCAACTTGATTTCGAAATTTTCGTTAAAAAATTATTTCGAATTATCACCGTCATTGTTACGAAGTCGACGAAGCGGTTGTGTAATTCTCTGGTTTATAGATTCACTACTTTTGCATACGCATCAAATTTGCATTCGCGGAGACTTCCATAGTTCTTTTCATTTTTAACCATATTTTCTTAAACTCAGCCCGTGGTTGACACCTACAATAGTTTTCGTTTAACAAAAAAATTAAACATAAAATAGTTGTGTGATATTTTCCAATGTAATTTCATTTATTCAAATTGTATTCATAATTCCGCTATTTCCATATAGATTTCCTATAATCGTTTTATAATCCATGTTTCTGATTTTTAGGGTTCCGTACTTTAAAAAAGTAAAAACGGTACCCTATTGGTGAGACTTCGGTGTCCGTCCGAATTTCTACATAATCAATTTACTCACAAACTATAAGTGCTATCAACTTGAAATTTTCTACAGTTTTTAAACGTGTTTTTCCACGCCTACTGATAACAAAAAAATTCAAATATTTGTTTTAATCTATATTTTATGAACATAGATAAGGAGATAGTAAAACAAAAGTTTTTTGTAAGGAATCGAGTTTGGTCTAAAAAAATCGAGAAAGTTCAAAATATTTCAAAAAAAATTTTCAATGATTTTTCGACTGCTTAGTTTTTTTGATATTGCCATAAACGGGTATTGTCTTTCCTGTCCCCCCCCTTTAACTTCGAACATTAGAAAAGAAAAAATTTGAAAAAATTCGTGGTTATGGTCAATGTTGTAAAGATTGAATCAAAACTATAGCGGTCGGGTCATCATTTCAAATGTGATTCTGAGGGGGTTGAGAGTGGAAATTTTGAAAAAAAATTATTTTTGACCTCAGTGAGTGGGGTGTCATATGAAAGGTGATTTTTTTTCTAGTCCAAGCCAATTTTTTTTGCAATTTTTAAAAGCGCAGTTTTTGAGTTATGTTAAAAAATGTGACAAAAATTTCCTGTCCCCCCCTCTTAACTTCGAACATTACAAAAGAAAAAATTTGAAAAAATTCATAATTATGGTCAATGTTGTAAAGATTGAATCAAAACTATAGCAGTCGGCTCATCATTTCAAATGTGATTCTGAGGGGGTTGAGAGTGGAAATATTGAAGAAAAATTATTTATGACCTTGTTGAGTGGGGTGTCATATGAAAGGTGATTTTTTTTCAAGCATAAATCAATTTTTTTTGCAATTTTCAAAAGCGAAGTTTTTGAGTTATGTTAAAAAATGTGACAAAAATTTCCTGTCCCCCCCTCTTAACTTCGAACTTTACAAAAGAAAAAATTTGAAAAAATTCATGGTTATGGAAAATGTTGTAAAGATTGAATGAAAACTATAGCGGTCAGCTCATCATTTCAAATGTTATCTTGAGGGGGTTGAGGGTGGAAATTTTGAAAAAAAAATATTTTTGACCAAGTCGATTGGGGTGTCATATGAAAGATTAATTTTTTTCTAGTCCAAAACAATTTTTTATGTAATTTTAAAAAGCGCAGTTTTTGAGTTATGTAAAAAAATGTGAAAAAAATTTCCTGTCCCCCCCCCCTTAACTTCGAACATTACAAAAGAAAAAATTTGGAAAAATTCATGATTATGGGAAATGTTGTAAAGATTGAATGAAAACTATAGCGGTTGGCTCATCATTTCTAATGTTATTTTGATGGGGTTGAGGGTGGAAGTTTTGAAAAAAAATTATTTTTGACCTTGTTGAGTGGGGTATCATATATGAAAGGTTGATTTTGTTCTAGTCCAAAACAATTTTTTATGTAATTTTCAAAAGCGCAGTTTTTGAGTTATATTAAAAAATGTGAAAAAAAATTCCTGTCCTCCCCCTTAACTTCGAACATTACAAAAGAAAAATATTTGAAAATATTCATGGTTATGGGCAATGTTGTAAAGATTGAATGAAAACTATAGCGGTTGGATCATCATTTCAAATGTTATTTTGAGGGGGTTGAGAGTGGAAATTTTGACAAAAAATTATTTTTGACCCCCACTCGGCATATGAAAGGTGAATTTTTTTCTAGTCCAAAACAATTTTTTTGTAGTTTTCGTTTTTTTCGGTTTTGATTCATTTGATTAAAATTCTAAAATTGTGTTTTGTGAAGGACTATTCACGTAAAATAATCGTAGAAGAGGATAAATTTTACTACGTTGTAGGAAATGTATATTATAGTAAATATTGAGTGAAACGAAGTAAAGAAATGAGCAAACAAGATCAGATTAGATCAACACAGTTTAACAAGTCAAATGAACTAAACTTCAGGCGAAAGGCGTTAGGTTGAAAAATTATGCAATAACATACCAGATACCTGTTTGCTATTCGATAGATTATCATTTAATATAGTTGCATTGCAAATGTTCTCTGTGATGTTGATCACTAATTACAAACATTTTTGAAATTTTTGAACTATTGAACTACTGTTGAACTAGAAAATTGTTACAGTCAAGTTAATCGAGGTTGGGGATCTGTTCTTTTCGTTAAGTCTGATACAGTACCACCAGTGCAGAAAAATAGTAGCCACCATCACTTTGAGTTTAGCTCTGCTGGCAGTCATTGTGAATGTTCAACTAGCTGAAGTACAAATCCTGTTGGTATACTATACCGATCTCCCCAATGTTCAGTAGACAAATCACTCGACTGTGTTAACAATGCACTCATTGGAAATAATTTGACGACACTTTTTCTCCGTTTTTTCCGTTGGTTTCAATAAAAATCCTCAAAACTGGCTCTCAAACTATTTTCTACAAAAAAATTTACAAAGAAAAATTCATGAACCAACAACAGTTGAGGCTACCACAATTGATAATGTATTTTCCAATATAAATAATTTAGAAGCTGGCGTTATTGAAGCTTTCTTTAGCCACCATAAACAGCTTTGGGTAAGATTCAACCCAACTTGAAACTATACTTACAAAAACTGTTTTTTTCTCATATTATATACACGGAACCCTCAGCGAGCGAATTATATTCGCACTTGCCTGACTTTTTTAAATATTCTACAATTTTAGTACAGGTTAGAGTCTGAACTCTTTGGTGGGTAGACTAATAAATGTAATTTCCTGAAATCATTTAATGATAGATGTCTCTGTTCATGGTTTCCTTTCAGTTATAGTATAATAGTGAAGACACTATTAGTACACAAATTTATCGAACGAACAATAAACGGTTGACCAATAAACAGATAGATTTATTTTGTTTAGTAATTTGTGATGTAAAAACGGTTGCTACTGCTTGCCAATTCATGATTGAAGTTTTTTTTGGTTGTTGACATCTACACAGAAAACAAATGGTAGAAAATTAATTTTCTTGGAGATGCATTATTTTTTTTGTGTTTTTTATCTCATGGATATAATAAGGAACCACATCCAAATATAGAGAAGATTAATTTTTATTTTGTTAATAATGAGTTTCACATCCTAACCACCTGTGATATTAATAATTAAACTGTATGCTTGTGCATATTGAATTTCTGTGATGTTTATAATTAAACCGTATGCTTTTGCATATCGGATTTCTGTGATATTAGACGTAAAAGTTTTGTAAATTGAATAAGATCTGTGTAAGTAAAAATTATACTGTATGCTTTTGCATACTAGATGTTGGGTTATTAACTATTAAAGTTTAGTGCTCAAGTATTAAAATCTGTGATATAAAAAAATTAACATTTATGTTTTTTGTGCATTACTAACTGTAACGTGTCGTCAACCATATAGAAAATAATTATATAAAACAAAACAAGTTAAAAAATTCATGAGCCAAATATTATTTATTTTAATTATCATAAGTTATTAAATGCCTAGACTAAATTGATTAAACACAACTAAGTAACAAATATACAAATTAAGGAAAAAGTAAACATATACTAAATTTATGTGTTGAAACTTATAACCTGTTTTTCTTGGAAATCCGGCGTGTTGTGATAAAATAAAACAACACCAATAATGTTTTTATAAACCTGAAAACAAGTGTTTGGTTTATTGACCCACTCGATCCGGCATAAGAATATTATTACCACGGAGCGATGTGCAGCTAGCTGGTGAAACTTGGATGTTTATTGTGGCCGAAAAACATGGCGGGCTAAGGTGATTCGAGTAAAGTGGAGAAGCGGGAATTTTCCACAACATGGGGTGAGTTATATGTTATTTGGTTTAGGTTACTTGAATGAACGAATATGGATATGGGTGTAATTGTGAGAGTATGATTATGTTGCATGCGCGAATGATTGTCTTAATCCAATGGGAAACACGTAAATAAAAACGAAAAGAAAATTTTTTTCCATAACTATGGTATACAACAAACATTTATTGATGAAACCTTAAAATTAATTATAATTAAACAAGGATGATTAAGTATTATTGAATCAATTAAGGTAATTGGTTCAGTGTAAAATTGATGATAAAAAGGAGAATCAAGATTCGTGAATTAACAGTCACGATTGGATTAGTAGAGGAAGACAGTGTAAATAAAAAAAGGGATTATCGTCATGTTAGTGCCCTCATACAACGTCTAGTCCCCTCATTGTGACTCAACACCTAATGATGTGATGGTTCGATAATTCTTATACTATAGTACAATGTGACCATGAATTCAATGTTATTCCGGAAGAATTATATTTTCTTTTATTTTATTTATGATTGAATAGGCTGAGAACAGAATTAATGCAGACATTACCACGGCATTTGGGGGATATGGAATGAGAGGTAGCGGTATGATCAAGCGATACTGGTGAAAACTGTTGAACGGCTGTTAGTATATTCGGAGGTATCCAAAGGTTGCAGTGGAGGAATTACAATCACTGAAACGCACCACGAGTTACACTCTCCCGACGAATTCATGTGCCAAATTTTTTTGTTAAACCTAAAGTTCTGGTCAGTATATTCAAGCCGTCAAACACCAGATCTTTCGCTATCTGATATTCTCGCCTTAAATTTTTTTTTGTGTCATGCAACTAGGAGCGTACGGATGTGGTAGGTGATGAATAAGATGGTGTGAATGGGCGTATGGGCGTGGACGTGTGCATATGTGGTTATGCCTGTTTATGTATATGTGAAAACGTGTATGAGTATACCTGCGTATGTATGTATAGGTAGAGTCATTTGCTTGAAGATGTATGGGTGTATGAATGCGCAGGGGCGAATGCATGTAGGAGTAAGTGTAGGTGAGTGGGTGTGTGAACCTGTAGCGGTGCATGAGCGTGTGAATGTGTATTAAACCATGGGGTTGGACGTGGTGATCGCAGTTCTTTCGTACATGGAGTCGCCAGAGTCTAGTTACTTCACTTGCCTTTTTGCCTTTTCCGTTCTTATCATGTTTTTCGCGTACTAGACAGTTATTTGTGCTGAAGTAGCAGGATTTCTTACTCGTTCCCATGGATTGAAGCTAGTCTGGGGCTATAAATAAATCTCGCTAGGTACGCGACCTGCTGTGCCACTTCGTGGATTCGTCAACGAAGAGCGCTTCATTACATCATTGCGACTATCACAGGAGAATATCACGAATATTTTATTTTTTTACAGAAACATGAATTAATAGAATTATAAATTAATTAAATTCTTAAAATAATATTTCTTGACTAATCCAATCTTTTCCCTGCAAAATACTTTTTATAGTGAAGATATTGTACTTGTCATGTATAATATTTTTCTGGTTGTTTGTTTATTTTCAAGTTTCAATAATTTTAATTTTGTTTGACGTCTGAATGGATTTAAAGTAGGCCAGAGTAAATAAAACCGATGTCAATCGTCCGATAATTGGCGCTGATTATTTCAGTAAATTTGGCCTTTTAGTTGATCTACAACGAAAACGGCTGATTGATTCAGCTACTCAACTATCAATCCATGCCACAATGGTTACTGTTGATACACCAACACACATCTATTACCTGATCGACAATGATTATCGTCTGCTACCAAAAAAGTTCTCTTTACCAACCGCAGACTTCACCGTAGTACAATTTACCAGTCAAACTTAACGTGGTACATCATATTTTTACCACAGGTCACTTGCCTGTGTCAAGATCACATCGATTAGACCAGATTCGCCAAAAAAACTCAATTCACGGCTTTTCAACACATGGTTGAATTAGCAGTCTCTCGTTTTTCTTCATCTTCTGTTGCATGCCCGCTTCACATAGTCAATAAAAAATATCTCGACTGGAGACCATGTGGCGATTATCGTAGATTAAATGCGGTCACGAAGCCTGATCGCTATCCGATACCGCACATACAAAATTTTTCGATGAACTTGTATGGTTGCACGATTTTCTCTAAGAAAGCCTTTACCGCCAAATACTAGTAGTAATAGAAGACAATAAATACAGAAAAAATCACTTCTTTTGGCTTTACAAATTCACAGACATTTCAGCATTTCATGGACAAGGTCACAGTAGGGCTGGAATTTGTATACACATATATTGACGATATTTTGATGGCTAGTTATTCAGAGTCGGAACGACTTACAGATTTTGAAATTATTCTTAAATTTTCAAGGAGTGTATTTGGCACCAGATCGCTGAACTTTCTCCGTCACGATATCTCTAAGAATAGAGTTCGACCATCTTGAGTTTAACCATCTCGACCAGAAATAATTGTGGCCATAGATGATTTCCCACAATCAAAATCCATACGGCAAGTTCTGCTTTTCATTGGGATGATAAATAATAATCATCGTTTCCTTCCTCACGTAGCCAAACAGCTCGCTCCAATACACGCGCAACTTTCCGAACTTCAAAAAATTATGAAGAAAAAGACGTTTGTTGGTTTAGACATCTGGAATGTCAACAGGATGTGAAAACCAAGCATGCTATGACTCAAGAAATACTTCTTGTGCATTTTCTTGAGCGTGGAAAGTTCCGAAGAACTACTTCCTGCAGATATATGAAGATGAGTTAAAAAAAAGGTTGAGCATTCAATCAGACTCAAGAATACTGACAAATGCATCATTCTACTACTGATATGAACGTCTGGTGCGAAACATCAATATATATAAACCGTCCATACATACCATCAGAGCAACGTCCGTAATTATTCAAGCAGCTTCCCGGTCTATCTCATCTGGGTGTACGGACATCACGTAGATTGGGATCATCAAAATATGTCTGGCACAGAATGAGCATGAGCTATTGGTCCAAAGTTTGCATTGCGTGGCAAAAATCTAAGGTACATCATCATATGAGCTCTGAAACTGGCCGATTTGATATCACCTTCGCCAGATTTTAACATGTACACATCGACCTCGTTGGGTTGTTGGCCTTACCGCCATCAAATAGCTACATGTGCTTGCTGACAATAATTGATTCATTTACGCGTTGGCCAGTAGCCATTCCTTTGATAGATAAGCGAAGGGTCAAGATATGTAAACGCCTTCATTAACCAGTATATCTTGAGATTTGGTGTACCACTAGAGATCAAGACTGATCCAGGCAGTCAATTTAAAAGCAATTGTTTCAGGACTTTAACAAACTCCTAGGTTCTCACAGAATACGGATGACAACTTATCATTCAAAGGCTAACGGTGTGGTGGAAAGATTTCAACTTACTCTAAAAGTATAATTATATGGTAGAGAAAATACCGTAAACTGGAGCACTGGATTAATTCTCCTTGCTATTAGAACTTCGGTAAAAACTGAGCTTGGATCCACTAAAGGTTTCTGGAGAACTTGTAAAGCATCTCTTCTCGGATTTGGATGGAATGGATTTCATTTTTTGTGTATATTTAAAAGCATTAATAGAATCCGATTCTCCCTTGAAATACTTTGTTACTTTCTTTTAACACTTTTTAGCGTTAAGCTGGACTCTGTTTTCCATGAAATTGCTCCGACAATGTGACGTACCGTTTCAATTTTATGTATACCATCCACCTTAGGATATCTGGGCTGCACCCCAACTTTTACCCGCAAGGTTTTTGCATTCCATAAGAGTTAATACGGTTTTGCTTCCCACTACTCCCATGGGGTTTCTCCACAGAATTTTGCTATCGAGAATTATTCCCAGATATTTAGTTTCCTGTGGAGATTCAGTTATGGAGCCCTTCATGATGATCGGTTGCATGCTAAGTTTTCTTTTCTTGACGAACAGGGCTACGAAGTTTTACTCAAATTGAGTTTAAGCCCCATATAAGTGCACCAGGTGTCTACCAAATTCAGTCCCTTCTGTACAATATGTGTTTTTTCGAACTTACCTCTGCCGATAATTAGAATTTCATTCACTTACGAAAAACATTTAAGGTCCTGGTTACTTAATTCAACCAGAATTTCATCCGCCATGTGGAGTTAGTTTCTGCTACTCTAGCTCTCAGCATCTCACACATCCAGTTAGTTGTGGTGCTGTCAACCTTTTTCGCACTTATAGCCTTCTTGGCTGCTCCATGTGAGGTGTTATCAAAATAACCGCTAGTGTCTAGAGACTAAGGCACAGACAGCAACTTTTTTGTTATACACTGCCTTCTCTAATTCTTTCGTGAACTAGAACAGCATAGTTACTTTTGATCTGCCCTTTGTGTACGCTTGTTCATTATCTTGCAAAGGCAATCCCACCAAGATACTTAACGAGTAAATATTAATTTTGCCATTTTTCATGTTTCATGTATATTTGCAAGCCAGACTGCTCCTGAAGCGCTCAGGAGGTACGGTAATAGCCACTTTGGCCCTCTCTGCAGGAGAGCTGGGACTATTCCATCCACTCATGTGGATTTGTATGGCTGAAAAGTACCTATAGTCCACTTAATACGGTCCTCAGTAAACAGTGAGGCAGCCACCCTCTAGTCCTCTGGACTCGGCCTTTTCCTTTTTTTTTTACTCGCGTCTTCTGCACAAGCTTTATGTAGCCTAGCTGCTATAGGCGTTGCAGACATATTATCAGAAGGTTCTAAGGGCCACTCTGCACTCTTAATTTCTTCATTGTAGGTGGTAAGAACCCTGGCTCTATTAAATAGGCGCCGTATTTCTGTTCTTAGTTTTGACAACTCCTTGCTCCACCAAAACCTGTTCTTTTACCTTAGTAATTGAGCAGCTAGCTTCGAACGTCTTAGTGATTGCCAGTTTTACCTTCACTATAGCTTGTTTAAGAGCAACATAGTATTTTAATGTTCCTCTAACCGTTACGAGCTGTAGACCTTCTTTCAGATCCATCTAAAATTGATCCCACCTTATATTGAAGAGATCACGAACCGGGTGATTCTTCTTTCGTACTATCCAATTCAAACAGAATCGTTCTATAATCCAACAAGGAGGGTTCTTTTAAAACTCTCAATTTCTTTATGAAATGTCTTACATTGGTTCTTCCTACCGTAAAATCTCTTACTTCCTGTCTTGCCCTTGTAACAAAAGTGGGAGTGTTCCCGACGTTAAACACGCTAAGGTTTTTTTTAATTAAAAAATTTAACAGAAATTCACCTCTCTGGTTTGTATCCATACTTCCCCATGTATGTTTCGCTGTGAGCATTTGTATCACATCCGATGATAAGAAAACACTTCTTCTTGTTGCACATTCTACCAGCCCCTATACCTCTGTAGGCTCTATAGGCTGCACTTCATCTTTGAGTTCTTTGGAGACATCCACTGCGCGAGGAACCTTAGGTACCACCTGGTACCAGCTCCACTAAGTCCTACCGACAACGCGACGACGTCCCGCTTGTTATATTTGTGTTTTTAAAACTCGGCAAGGCAAACTACACCTGCAGGTCACCCGGTATCCAAACAGTTCTGTTTGCGATTGAGCTATTTAAATAGTCCCCCAATTCAAATTTGTCTCCAACCTGAATGGTCATCGGCACGGCACAAATCGCATTACACCTTGATCCAGTCCATTTGGTAATCATTTTGCGTGACCCGTTTCACACCTGTATTATTAACACACGAGGCGATAGCATTTTTGAAGACCTTAATAACCAATGCAAATTTTTTCGAACACATGTTAACATTATTCTGGTTCGGAAAATTTGTATTGATCCGGCACTGTCTGAGTTTATTAAAAAAATCGGTTTAATCCATTAGAAGTAGAACAGGCGTGGACAAGTAGATATATAACCTTCGTTCTGGCTTTGGATCTTTGATCTGGGCTTCCACATCTATCTTAAAACGCAAAGCTAAAAACATTATGGGATTAGACTCAACACCATCAGATATTTGTAGAATTGAAGGCAATCCTTCGAATATGAAACATGCTTTTAATTTGTTGGAGATCTTTGAAGATGACATTCAAATTTTTTTGGCCACAAAAAGCCATCTTGACTGGTCCAACTTCTTAATAATGTAAAACCTAGCGCCAGAAGTCATATATGATTTTTTCTGCACCTTTGTGTAGTACAATCGAAGAGGTTATTCAGGTTTGTTGTATTTTATTCATCAACTTGCAAGAACAACAAAAGTTACACATCAAACAGCAAATAATTGAGTTATTGTGAAATCTTCCAACCATTCGTTAGTTATTGCGCAATCAGTTATAGATGGGGAACAGAAGATGAATCGACAAATACTTAGATAAGAAGAATTGCTAGATTTGTTCCGATTTGAACAAATTCCTCACTTAAAGTACAAAAAATGTTCGATGTAGTCACCGATTGGTAACCATATTTTTATATCAAGTGCAAAATTTTAGAATTTAAATCTAGTTTGGGCAGTCCACATGCATGCCTTGATTGAAGGCGTTGTTCCAAACAAGAATCAAGAGAGTATCAAGAACTTTTAGATAGAACATTATACCGGTGTTGTCTGGATTTTAAAACCGCTAAGCCAGTATAGAAGTTTTGCTCTTGTATTGAATGCTCTAGCCTAGATATTAAAGTCATAAATATACGTGTATCCTCGAATATCATTTCTGGAAAGCAAAAACAGGTTGTCTACGGTATTTAGTTATCTTCAGCTATCATCTCTACGCTTTTGATTTTATATGTGTATTTTTGCTTTTATTTATTTTCTTTCAGTATGAAATATCTTCAGTTTAAATTAGAATAAATTATTTAATTTATTAAAATAATAAACCATCATTGTTTTAATTTATTTAACCAAATTAAAATTATTTAAAATGTTTATTTAATTTAATTTAATCGTTTTTTAATTTCGTGTTTAATCCCAACAAATATTATACTTTCTTGTGTTATAAAAATAAGATTTGATTACTTGTCTGGAAAAAAACTGTGGATCAATACGGATTAATTGTTCAATCTGTTAATTCGCTTGATCGCTTGTCTTGATTCGCTTGTTGATTCGCTTGATCTAATAGTATAATATTTAACTAGCTTATCATATAAAAAATTGAATTGAGGATATTATAAGGTTATGTAACTGTTGTAGCAGCAATTGCATTTTATACGCAGTAAAAATAAGCACCTGAAATATAAGCATCTGGATACGTCCCTAGGTAGTATTTTAGCGTTATGCCCTTATTAGTGGAGAATTCACACCTAACCACGCAAATGTTAGACAGTCAAATTTAACCTATTTCGATAACCAAACTTTTCATAAATTTGGCGGCAAAACTGCAACAAATTAACCAATAAAACCAGTTAATCACTAGACTGTGTCGATTATGCATAACCATTGGTTTTGCGTTTTGACCAAATTTTTGACTCAGACTGTTAATGTGGTTTTTTCGAAGCTTCAAAATCTAGGTGCAATTTTCAAATAATTTAGTTAGATCTAGGCTACATCTTAAATTTAAAATGTTATTTATCATGTGATACTTATAAGTAAAAGTAAGATAGACAGAAGATAAACGATTTATTTTTATTAAGTTGTTGTGCACATAAAAAGTATGCTGTTGATTTCATTAATGTTAATTATCTATTACAGAAATAACTGCAAGAATAGGTTCAAGAACATCATAGCTCGCTCATACATTCACAAAACCAAATTAATTTTTCAGCCATGAATATAAACTTTCTGTCACAAATACTTGCCGAATAATATTTATAAAATGCATTATATTCTAAAGACCTACATTTCAGTAGAACTTGTTTTCTATAATTTTATATTGACATTGTTAAAAGTATATACAAGTTTCAATTGCTAATTTTTCTTTAGATCAATATATGCAGTTTATAGAAAATAAAGGTTATTTTAAAATGGAATTTTATTTTTAAAAAAACTAAAGAAAATTATATTTTACGGGGTTAAAAAAATGTTGCGGAACCAGTGAACCACTTTTGAGAAATAATGGGAGTAATATTTTTTGGAATGATTTAATGAAAAGCCCAGGTGTTGTAGTTAAACTGTGCAACCAGGGTCTTTAAAGTTTTCAGAAAGTCTATTTTTATATTGATACATATTTTGCTTAGAACCCAAAAGCACACAATCAAATCTTTTCAAAAATATGGAGAAGCTGATGCTTCAGACGCCGATGTATCAACACCTCTCGAACTAAAATAATTACAAGTAAAAATAAAATTATCAAGACCGTCAGCTTTCAAGACCATCAATATCAACTCTTCGCATCAATCAAATGTATTTTTGAAGTCAAAATTATTCGGTTAAACAATTTTAATTGTTTTAATACATTATTTAATTTGTTTGTAAATTATGATGGAATGTTAAAATCAAATAACTCTCCTTATAGAACCTTGTTTCTCAAGCTATTAATTTATTTGTTTATAGCAGCGTAGCTATGATGTAAATTATTTACGAATAAAATTATTTAACATTTAAGAAATACAAATATTCTTACATTATGTTGCGTTGTTCCGCTGCAATTTGTTGTTTTTAATGAAATGAATTTAGTAGTTTTTATAACGAGGTAAAAAAATACTTCATTTCACGAGAGTATAAAACTTACAGCACGAGCGTAGCGAAGGCTTCAATCATAAAAGCAGGAAATGTACATTTTGGCAAGTTATGCACATGACTTTATACTTAATATAAAAATACATGTTTTAATTTGTGGGGGGCTAGCTTCAAAGTGTACAATCTCCATTTTTGATGAAAAATGAGATAGATGTCGTTTTTAAAAAAAATTTTATTGCTGAATTCGAAAAACACATCGCTGAATTCGAAAAAATGGAGATTGTTCACCTTAAAACTATACCCCTCAAATGAAACACCATTTTTTAAAATTTTAAAACTTCTTCGAGTACTACATGTTTTTGTTGATTTGTTCATTAGACGTCACACAACAATTAGGAAAGATCTTTTATACGTCTTTGCATAGAGTACTCCAGACAAACAATTGCTAATTTTGTAAACGAAGAAAAACTGAATTGTGTTCCGTGACCGCATCGGTAATTAGGAGACAAGTAACCGAAAAAAAATCGCATTGTGGTCAAAGAACGCCTTGTCACATGATGACGAACGAAGACCTTTCGATAGCTTTTCAGTAATATGTTATTGACCGAGGACTGCCATATTTCTGTACACATTAGTACTCTTTTGCAGTTTATTATTGAACACAATTAAGTCATTGACTGGCAACATTATCCAGTTTATTGTTGGACACAATTAGGCCATTAAATGTTACCATTTTCTAGTTTATTGTTGGACACAATTAAGCCATTAAATGTTACCATTATCCAGTTTATTGTTGGACACAATTAGGCCATTAACTGGTCCATAAACCAGTTTATTGTCGGACACAATTAAGTCAATACTGGTATCATTATCCAATTGATTGTTGGACACAATACAATCATTAAATGGTACCATTACGCAGTTTATTTTTAGCCCCAATTCAGTCATAAGTTGGTTCTAAATTTAAATAAATTTAGAACAAAACGAAAAAAAACACGAAAATTTAATTCATATTTCAAAATATAATTCATATTTATATAATTGTAATTGTATAAAAATAATTCATATAGTTCATATTTATATTGCTTCATTTTACATTCTATAATTTTTAAATTGTTTTCATTCCATTATACTTTTCAATCTTTTAACTCTAATAGACGACCTCTTGAGAAACTCTTGAATACCCTTCTTTACCTGTTCCTCTGTAATTGGTTGGTCCTTGTTCATATAATTGATGACATTTGTTGTCAACACCGCAATATTTTTGTTATCGGAAAACACTCGTTTTGAAATGGCTAGAATGTTTAAAAATATACATTTTAGATAAGAAAAAGAATTCTTGAATATAAATTACCTTTGTCTGTTACTTTTATGCCAGATTGACCTGTCCATGTATATTTCCTAACCAGGTCGTAAGTAAATAAATGTTCAAATAATTGTTTGATAGTTTTATTTAATGAAGTACTTTTGTACTTATATAATCTTAATGTCTGAAAGAGAAAATATAATCTAAAAACTTGTTAACTAGTTAAGTAAAAATGCACTACCATTTGATCTCTAAAATGATTGTCTTGCAAATCACTATTAAACTCCATTATTTGCAAAACTGTTTTTAATGGTACCGATGGATAATTGAAATTGAAATCCTTCGTAATTGCAGAATTTGTAGATTCTTGCCTTTTGATATTTATCAGCTCTTCCAAAAATGATTTTATAACTTTTTGATTTTGTAAAATTTCTTTATTTTTTTTTTCTGTTTAATTTTTTGTTCAGATTGGTTTTTTAAAATTGAATCTAGTTTTGAATCTAGAGCATCTATTTTTCTAGTTAAACTAGACAATTTTGGTTGAGATTTATTTTTTTTCTCTTTTTTTGTAGGATTTTCAATTTCATTTTGTGAAATTGCACTATTATAGCTTGGATCCAGCAACTTTTGTCCAATACAACAGTTTTGTCGCATAACCTGTCCTCTAGTAGGTGAAATATTTTGGGTTGCTCGCAAAGGTGAAATGTTATCAGTATATATTGATACATCAGATTCAGATACGTCTGTTACAGTTTTGAGGAGCTCAGAATCGTTATCGAATTCAGGACGTGTTGTAGGTGGTTTTAGGGAAATTTCTGGAATAGGAAATTATTAAAATAATACAAAGTGATAATAATAGTTAATAATTTATCATTTGTTTTTTAATTACCTTGATTTATTGACTGTTTTATTTCTGTGTCTATTTTTTGTTTATTTACTAAATCATTTTGATTGTGTGAAGAAACAGTTTCATAAGTAACCCTTGAAACATTAGAAATATCCCTTAAAACGATTGTATTATCATACTCTCCAATATGTTGACCAGTTAATGTTAGTGCAATATCTTAATAATGAAAATAAGTATTAAAAACAAATAATCTATCATTACATTTTTAATTTTTTACTACCCGTATTTGTCTTCTCCCGTGTCCTTGAAACAGAATTCCCATATGATAGTGCTGCTAGAGGTGGAACTTCGTTGTTAAATTCTAAATTAATATTCGACAAGTTGTCCACAAATTCGAACTCAGCATTAAGATTTGGCACTTCGTACCTAGCTTTTTTTATTTTGTGCCAATTTTCTTCATCGGTATTTGTATGAAACTCGAAATATTTCTCAAGTTCTCTTGCCTCAGCTAGAGTCTCAATTTGTGATCTGAGAACATTGCATACATATTTCTCCCAAGACGAATCAGGCAAGGAATCTTTTTTTTTGATAGTTTGGCGATAGTTATGAGGCCAGTAAATAAAGTTGTCTATAATCCAGTTAAATAGCACTACAGACACCTCTTTTTTATCATTTTTATCTGTTGTTTCGATGATTGAGTACATTTTCGACCTATGATATACAATCAATTTAAATTTATATATGATAATGATACAAAATTATTTCATGTTAGAAAAGAAATAATATAAGTCAAACCTAGTATATGTTGTTAGTATGCAGGATTGGAAAAAAAATATATTTGTTGTCTTCGTCTTGCATAGCAAAAAGTTTTTTTTCTATAAATTCATATGGCCACAGATATTCCGCTGTTTCAATGAAATCTGCTTTGTATATATCAAATCTAGTTGAATTTATAGGTATCTCATAAAAATGAACATTGTTTACACACTTATTTCCGACTACAAATATTTTACCCCAAATAACTACAATATGTCTAAGGCGTACAATATCTTTATTGCCCCAAAAACCAACAATTTTTTTCTGTGCTACTAAGTTCAAAATTTTTTAGCATAATTTTTTTATAAATTTTTTGCCCATTTTCATAGCAAATCTTTTTTAAAATAGGATAAACTTTTTGTTTACCAGTTTCAATTGTTTGAACGTTATTTTTTTCGAATAAACGGTTAAATAACTGAGCAAGTGGCTGGTTAGGTTTTCGTATCATATTCTTTACAGAAAATATGTAACTCTCGAATGGAAATACAGAAAAAGAATCTAAAGTACCAAACTGTTTCACATCATCTGTTAAATGTATTAAACAATGCATATTGTATGTGAGGTGATGCCGTCCGTATATTTGTGCCATTCCATTAACAAATTCTTTCAGTAAATTATGGGCTACATCAGCTTTTGTTTGAGATAATGTCGCACTGCATAGAATTAAAATTGCAGTATGGAGTAAAAGAAAATGGTTGTATTTATCCTTTGATAAAACGTTTTTAAGTACAAATGGACCGCAATATAATACAAAGACCCTAAATTCAGAGCCTTTAAAGTAAGAAAGTTCTGATAACGGTCTTATTCGTCGCTGAAAATCATTTGGCTGTGTTTTACTTATCATTTGTAACTTATTTGATATTTTTTTAACTTCTGCACTAGAGAGAAGAGATGTTGTTTCTCCATGTACCCACATTTTTAGTAGTTTTTTGACGACGCCCAAACAGACTAAATGCAGATATTCTAATGGGAATTGCCAAATATATACTTTGTGCCAAATATACTCGACCTTGCTGGAGCATCACATATAAAAGCTCGAACTTCTATGCAAATTTTCATTCCGTTAAATATATATCAATTTTCCATAAGATCTTTAAGCTCATGAACAAATGGTTTTAAGAAAACATTAAAATCATTTGGTTTTTTACTTCCATAATAGATACTTATAATGAAAATATTGGGCTTATTTAGATTAACACATTTAGCTAAAATCAACCAAAAACTATTTTGATTACTTTTATTAATTGGTACTCCATCAATATTAAAATCAAATACAATTTTTTTCGGTAAGCAATTCAAACCAAACAGTAAGAATAACAAATATTTGTGTAAGCCAATATAACAGTATTCACCTGGTGGACATTCCAACATTTCTCTAGACGATGGAGTGCTCAAGAGAGTTCTACTATCTTTCGGTAAATTTTCGAAACCATTTAATCTCAACGCAATCAAAAGTTCATTAACTGCTTTTGCTTGAATATTATTTCTGATTGCCCATAGCTGAAGAAATTCTAACATATTCTTACCATCTACGAAATTGGTATTGGATGAATTATTAATTAAATTATCTTTATTATTTTTCAATGTAGAAGATAATTTTTCAACATCATCTCCACTTCTATCAGTTGTAATACAACTTCTGTTGTGAATCTCCATTTGAGAAATAGTTTTAATATCATTTCTATTTTCACTCTTCAAAATATTTTGGGCAGTCTTATTATCAGGAAACAAATGCCGTCTATTAGACCGCTTAGAAAGGTTTATTACACTTTTATATTTTGGCATTGTTGTGTTGTAAGGTATCAAACAAATATCATCTGTATACCAGTAACAAGTCGGGCACAAATCCTTAAAAATTATCGAAGAATAATATTTAGGTAGAATTCATAATAAATCTACCTATTTAAATGGGTTACATTCCTTCCTTAAATAACTTCCAATTCTTAATTGAAACTAAAGCTAAATAAAGTTTTTACTCACCAAACTATTTTTTGTTTATGGTTACTAATCGGGCAGAAATCCTTGAAAATTACCTACAAAAATATTTTAAAAGTATTTTTAATTAATTCTATTTTAAATCTTAATTAATATCTAATAATTATAATTAAAAGTTACCTTTTTAATATTATTGTAAACTATTGTTTAAAATTTCCAATTTATTTAATTTTTATCGATGCAACACAACTTTTACATGTGAATTCCAAAACGAAAATAAACCACCATGTGCTCAACAAAATACAAAATATTTTACATGATATAAAGTAAGTTCGGGTGGACGAGAAAATGCGAGCTTAAAAAAAAAATTAATTTTTGATTTTCTTGTTCGCAATATACCGCGTCACTTCGTTATTTTCAAAATAAAATTAAGAGAGGTTTTTTTTCGGTTTTTTTTCGGGCACATTTCACCATTCGGGCACAAAGGGCATAAATGTAAACGTCCAGTTACGTTTTGTTTGTCGGGACTGTTCTCACATTTGAGGTGGAGCATAAATTAGTAGTTTCAAATATCTTGATTCTATACAACAAAGAGGTATTAAGTTGATCGGAAATTCAAATCTTACATACAAACTTGATTCCTTGCAACTTGGACGAAATTTCGTTAATCTGACAATTTTTTACAAGTACATTATGGATGAATGGGCTAACACAGAAATTAAGTCAATTTAACCTGAGTTGTAATGAAGAGCTGCTTCGATGAATGATCAACGAAGTGGCATAGCAGGCCGCACACCTAGCGAGATTATTAAAGCCCCAAAGTAGCTTCAGTGAGTGGGGTCGAACGAAGAATACCTGCTGCTCCAGCACAAATATATCAAGAGTACGCGTAATTTGATATTTTAACAGATCAAAGAGAAAAGCAAGTGTAAAAGATAGACTCTGGTGACCCCCGTATAAAGAAGAACCACGATCACCACGTCCGCCCCCATATTATTTATTTTCTACCTTTCATTAGTAAATCAGAACACAGATTATATATGCCCCAGGTGTGTGAACACCAAGGATATAATTTTAGCAAGGACACACATTTGATACACCACTGGCGCGGTGCGATACCATAGGTGCGAATTTACCATTGCTGAATTTGTAGGGAGGACACATCCTATGTATATACCATAGGTGCGAGCTCACCACAGATGAGTTTGTAGTGAGGACACAACCTATATATACCATAGGTGTGTCTAACCAATATACTGAGAAAACCCATATTAAGTAAATCAAAAGTGTGTCAGGCGAATATATAATAAAAGGTAGATCTAAAAACTCACCCCATAACTAGTACAGCGCCCCTCCAATCTCCACTCCACAACTCAGCCAAATAGACAGATCATACTAAAGCACCTACAAGATGATTCTAGGATGACGGTATCACGTATAAATCTGGATGATATGTTAACATGGTGATTGTAATTACTGCTACGTTGATTATATTTTGAGTAATCCAGATAGAGTTCCTGGTTAACAAATTTCTATGACGATTGTATTATGGATAAATCGGTAAGGTCATCGCTATCGAAAATTGGTGTGTTCTTTAATAATTCCAAAATGTACCCTAAGCTATACCAGATATACAGTAGTAGCTGAGGTACATGATGATGTTAGAAATATTTCAGTGGTGGTTTATATGATGTTATCGTCCAAAAAGGTGAACGGTGGTTATCCGACTACCAGCCAATCAAACAATTACTTTTGTTTTGCTAATTTTACGCATATTATAATTTTGTTGGTTTGATCACGTTACTTATATGTATGTATGAAATAAATCATGGACAATCACTGGATACAGAGTTATGCTCCTTTTTCTTCTTTTAGGTTTAACAAATGATTCACCGCAGAAAGATAATTGGTTGATTAATGTTATCACAGCTATGTACAGCAAACTCGCATTAATAGAATTATGTTTGTTAATTTTGCGTATATTATAATTTTTCTGTATTGAATATCTAACTTATATAAATATATATTAAATTTATGAAAAATCACTCGACACAGAGATATGTTTTCTTTTCTTTTAGATTTGATAGAATAATCACCACAAAAAAAATTTGACTACTTAATGTTAACACAATTATTTACAGTTAATTCACATTAATGAAATTATTTGTTGTAAGCGTTTTTCTTATATACAGATATAATAAATTAAGGACAGTCACTGACCACAAAGTTATACTTTTAATATAATTTTCCTTTGTTTTTTTGAATTTAATAACTTATTCCCAAAGGAGAGAAAATTGACTAATTAATATTATCACCGTTACTTACAGTTAATTCTCATTAGTGAGATTATTTTTGTTAATCTTATTATAATTTGTTTGATTTGATCATTTTACTTATATAAATATATAACAAAATTACGAACAGTCACCGGACACAAAGTTATGCTTTTTAAAACTTTTCTTTTCTTTAGATTTAATAATTTATTCCCAAATGGAATTAAATTGACTAGTTAAACTAAATATCAACAACACAAGTAGTTACCGTTTCTTTTATATTATTTTTGTTGTGTTTACGATCCTGTTAATCCCATTATCTCAGTTATTTACAGTTAATTCTCATTAACATAATTGGACTGCGAGACTTTTATATGACTCACTTGCTCTAATCGGAAAATTTTCACAGTCAACAACACAATTGACAAATCCAAAATTAAATTTTACCTTTTTATAATTTAATAAATTGAGCCTAGTCATAGCACGGCTAGCTAACAAAATCTCCAAAATAAAACGCCAACTCATCGGTTAGTAATTCTATTAACACGCAACTACCAGACGTCAAAAAATTGTGTTCTAATCAGATAAAATGTTAGACTAAGAGAGTGAGGCCATCTGGTGCCTAGTATTTATAGTAAAAGAATGGTATCATTATCTGGTAGTTTGTTTGAAACCCAATAAAGAGTCTGCACAACTGTTTTATGACAAATTTAAGCAGAAATTATTGCGATAGACAATTACGAGTAAGAAATTATGTTTTAAAAAAACAACAATAACTACAGAAGTTTTTGGTTAATGTAAACTTAATGCGTGTGGGAAAGCAGGGCGTGCCCAAACTACGAAGATCGATTAACAGCCTTATAAAAATTACGAAAATCAAATAATCCCTTCGCTACAGAGTCTGGAAACCTTGCGCGTAACACAAAAGCAGCAGTAGCAATTGCTTCAAGGTTTAAATGACAAGGTGTAAAACTGTTGCTTTCTAAAGTGATTTTTTCAATAGAACCTCTCGTATTTGGAATGGCTTACTTACGTTCCCTTACAATTATAACCCTCAAAATTTTAAAATAAACGTAAATAAATTTCTTAAAAAAGATTGACTTATATTTTCAAATCCTAGTTAGTATGGTTCATTAGCATCTTCGGAAACTCAGAAACGTTCATTTATAATTCTAGACTAAAAAAAAATCATAGAAAAAAACATTGTAAAATTTATGGATGTCAAAGATTTGCTAGTGGTCTACACCTCTCCTTTACTGAGCCCAAAACTCTAAAACACAACTAAAACTCAGACTTGAAACACATTCTGAGATTTAGTACTAATAGGTACAAATGGAAAATGTCAACATGTTGCAGACTAAAAGTAGTTTTTTTATGAAACAAATAATTATCTTTTAAAAAGAAACATATATGCTAAGCCAAGAAGTTTTCTGAACTAATAGGATCAATTGGGTTGAAAAATACTAGGTCGTGTTAGATAAAATGTTGAATTTTCAAAAAAGTTATAATTCTTAAAATGAAGCATTAAAACTAAAAGAAGAGGATTTCTGGACCAAAAAGAGAAGTTGGGTGGGAAATATCACCTCGCAACATGTTTTTAAAATTAATGCTCTTGTAATAACTGGGTCGAGGGATACAGTTATTATCCAAGGGTGTAATAATTTAAATGCATACAGTCTTAACAGCAGAATAAAAAATAAGATAACGAATCAAGTTAAACTCGACATGGGCTATTACCGGAACAAATCTCTAAAGAAAAAAAAAACTTACTAGACCATGATGGTCATAATATAATTAAAAAAAAGATTCAAAGAATTTTAAAATAGCAATAGATATATAAAAAATTTACTTGGGTATTGATTGTTGTATTGATATATCCAGAACCGAAAATTCTATTATGATGGCGACTTTCGTCCTTGTATGTCTCTTGTTGAATTTTAGTTGTTGATTCCAATATTTGTTTTACTCCGATATCATTTTTTACAGCAATGCGCTTAAGTTCTTAAGCTGTTCACTTCCATTTTATAATTTGATGAAAGAATTTATAAATTAAATGTATGATTGCCAGTATATTCACGATTGTTTGATTAACTTTGATTTTATTAAACCAACCGTGAATTAACCGATGAAATGATACATCGATTTGATGCAGAAGAACGACAGGAAAAATGAGCACTATAATATTTTTTGTTTTCATATAAATAATATAGACATAAATCGTTGATTTCACTCAATAATTTCTTTTTTTATTTCAAACAACAATAAATATCACCCTATGTAGTGTTTCCAATTATCCGTGATTTTAACTATCCGGATATCGAATAGTATGTAAAGTAATTATCCGGATATCCGGATAATAATCCGGATAGTGGATTTAAATAAAAACAATATGTAGTTTTAAACAATAAAAATTAGTTAATAATTTATTTTCATCCGAAAAATAATATTTTAAAAATACAAGAGCGTTTAACATTGGAAACTGCAACCGATTTCTAGTTTTCGTTAAAAAGACACTAGCATCCGAAAAAACTCTTTCACTTTCGTTCGAAGTAGGTTGAATTGTCTTCAAAACATCAAAAAGCTTTTCTAGGTAAGGAGCAAGTGTTTTATTTATGCTTTTATAAATTAAATTCCTTGTCCAGTGAAGAATAATTATTTAACGATTAACTTTACTATGTATTTTCGATTCATGAAATCGTATTTTTCGTAAATTCCATGACTAAAGTACATTCGGTAAGTTCGGTCGGAGTTGGAGAATTTTCATTTTAATTAACTTCTTGTTCCACCATTTTTAACTTAACGTTTTCGATTGTTTTGGTATCAGGAAACAAACTTTTTATTAACGTTTTTGCATAACTGATAGCTTATGATTTAGAAATATAACTAAAATCGTCAAAATTATTATTTTGGAATAGTGTTGAATTCTGCACCAACATCATTAATGAAACTAGCCCAACATTCCTCGTTTTGTTAATAGACTGCCTTAATGTGATTAACTTTAAATATTTTCAAATTACAAAAAATTGAACCGTAAATTTTGACACGGCAAAATACTGTTTTTTATTTGTAAATAAATTACACTTCTAAAAATTCAAATTCAAAACAATTGCTGGAATGATAATTTTTAGATCAACCAAACGAAATCGTCTAAATGAAAAATAGTATATATTTCTACAAGAGATGAAAACATTGTTTTTTCGCAAGTAAACATTTGATCACGAGACGCGCTAGTGTCGAGTGAGATATGTTTACGAATGCAATTTTTTCTATGATAGTATATATACTATAGATATGTACTTTAAATTATAAAATAAGCTTTTGACAACATCTCATTAAAAATTCATATTCTATTTTTTCATGGTTGCTTTGTTTAAAAATTTTGTAAAATTATATGAAAAACCATAGCAACTACAATTTGTTATTCTTTTTACACTGTAGTTGAAAAAGAACCCATTTCCACAAGAAATTAAGGGTGATGAAAATAGAATTTCTATATGCTATCATAGAAATAGTAAGTTTTAGATTGACTAAACGAAAACGTCTATTATGAAAAATCAGCTACTACAAGTTGATTAAAATTTTTAAAAAGATAAATAGCGCAAACAATTTTTTTTGCTTTAATTTAGTTATCCGGATTTTTTTTGTGAATTAACCGCATATCGGATAGCAAAATTTTTACGAATTATCCGGATAATTCCAATCCGGCTTAAACCGGATTGGAAACACTAACCCTATGTAATACAGTGCAATTATTAAATTTATTTTTATAAGCAATAATATTAAGAATGGATTTGTTTTCTTATATATTATTAACAACACAACAGAAATATTTTTTTTTGTTATATTTAAGAAAAAACTATTTTTAATTTGATATCATTTATTATTTGATATCGAGCGCGTTCCGCGTAACAATTTCCATCCGTTTTATATTCACACGGACCGCGATATCCAATTATCTTATTTATAGCAAACGCGCACTCGATATCTCTTAAAATAATTTTTAATTCAACAATCGTAATCGAACTTTGATTTAAACTTATGATTTTAACCGAACCGAATTTTAATCGAACGGCGATCTTCATTTTCTTTTCAATTTCTTTGATTCCCCGATTTGATATATATTCTAAACGTATGGGTGCGAGGGAGATGATTATTGAAGGCATTCGTATATCCATTAATATTGCCATTTCATTTTCCAAAATAAAGGAATTTTATCATTTTACGATACGAAAACTAGTTTAGGATCGACATTCTGTTTCAACTTCAGATTCTCTTATAAATGTTACTGGTCCTAGCTTACGTCGAATTGTGGCATAACACTCTTGCAAGTGACAATCTATTTCACTGAGTTATAAATGGTATTTTTCCCCTTTTTTAATCCCAACCCCAATATAATTATAACTGCGTAAGTGTTTTTTGATCTATCGCTTGGTGTTTTCTTTGGTTTTATTTATTTCAACACAAATAGAGGAAAAGAAAACACAGGACAGTATACATAATTATAACTGTTTTGACTTTTGACACTTCACTAGATTTCATTAGAAACATTGTTGTAAGCATTCTATATTATTATCGGCGTCTAAAATATTGCCTCATAAAACTACAAAAGGTATTAAATTATATAAGATGTGAATGAGGATAATATTCCAGATGTCGGTAAATAACAATATTTTGGAAATTCTCAAAAAAAAGCATTTTTAGTTATTTTGTCCACATGTTGGAAATTCCAAAACCATTTTATCTTTGGAATTAGTTTTTATTAGTTTATTAGTTTTATTAAGTTTTATTTTTAAGGTAAAAAGAAATTGTTGAGTTAGTTAGTAGATGAAGACCACACTGTCAGGTCGAATAAATTGATGGAATAAATAAATAGAAAATTAAGATCTCAAAATAAAAGAATTTGTGTTTTACCAAAGGTGTGAATAAACAGCATAAAATTATATTTTAATACAAAAAGTACTACATACAAATTTGTCTATCATTCCAAACATTCTTCAGGTATTTCGGTTAATTAGGTTTGGAAATTGGAACTAAGCGGGGCAAAGAAAACATAAAAAAGGGCTTTTATTCAAAATTATACACAAAATAGTGTGATCAAAAATTTTAAAATAAATTTTGAAGGAATATTGAAAAATTCTAAAGGCCTCACTTCATAGTTCTTCAAAACAGACAAAACCAACTTTATTTATTTTTGGCCTCGCCATGTTGTTTATACAGATTAGTAGTATACGCATCTCTAGTTTCAAGTCTAAATAGGATTTAAAGTTAACATTAAAAGTACAGTTCCATTAAAAAATGCAACCGAACAAAAGAGACCTTTGCGATCATTCCTAAGCACCTTTACCAACTAAAACATGGCATTGTCCAATGTGTATTTTAAGGGCAAACATAACATCAATCCAGTGCAACAGCTGTAGAATAGTATTGCCTCAAGAACTGCTCAGGCCTCGCCACACATAAGCAATGGACCAAAAACTACATTGCGCCATGTTGTCAAACATCTAGTCGACATACCAACATGAGCTCACAGAAAAACACAACGCGAATGAACACGCTTTCAGAAACCCTAAGTGATGTGAAAATTATGAAACTAAATTGCAACGGTCTCACTAACAAGATCGACGTTATCATAAATTATATGTGCAATAACAATATTCTAGTCACGGTTTTTCAAGAAACCAAATTAAATGTTAGATCTTAGATTAGTGGTAATTACTGTGGCTATAAAATTACAAAGCTGGATAGAGGAAAGGACAAAGGTGTTGCTCTTGCTTTTATCATTGACAATGACAAAACCGTTATCTACCGTACAACCACATTGCCTGCAGTTCCTGGAACTGATAAACACCTAAAACAAAAAGGCATTTTAATAAAATCCGGAAATACCTCGTTAAGCTTTACATTTCTACAATGGTCGCACCAAAACGCTACATTACCAATTGGTTGCACCAAAACGTAACATAAAATACACAGGATAAGTAATATTTTTTTAAGTTGAAGTTATTTTTATTTACATAAAGTAGTGTGCGATTTTAACGTGATAGTATTTGTACTGAAAAAACACAGTAGCCTAGAAATTTAAATATCATCGAGGTTTTCCCTTGCTTGACCAAATATGATTACAAAATAACAGACATATGTATTAATTTTGTATTTAACATTTTTACCGATTGGAGAATAACCGACCTTATTCAATTTTATTTTATGTTTGTCAAAAGTGTTTCGATTAAAATAAAACTGATAATATTAAAACTGAAAATTTGATCCTAACCAAAATTTTATCATGTACGCTTTGGTTTTGTTTTCATTTAAACTAAATTTAAAATGAAATGGACATTGTTTATATGGTTTACTGTTTCAGGTTTTGTTTTAATTTAGAATGAAATTAAAATGAAAATATGAAGGGGCTGAAATCTCACAGCTCTAAGATATCAAGACTTCGGTCTGGGTTAAGGATTTTGATATAGTTTTCGGCAAAAAACTTTTATGCGTACATGGTTTTTAGTTAAACTCAGCAAACTACTCAAAAACCTCTCCATTTAGTGTTTCGAGAAAATATTACAAAATCACAAATTCATATTTCTTTCAAAATTCCAAAAAAAATGTTAAATTAAATAAAATCAAACTTTTTCCAAAATCCTAAAAATATTCCAAAAATTATTACAAAATCAAATATTAGTATTAATATAAATATTCCAATTACTTCTTTACTTACTTGAGTTTAATTGATCTCAAAAATCCAAAATAAATTTAATATTCCCTTAATGTAGTCTAATGTTAATACATATAGAACTACAAATTGACCAAGTGTCAGCCATTGATTTCACATTGATTGGAAACAATCAATAATGACTATACAATCGTGACTTAGGATGTTAATTAGAATAGAAATGTTCCCCATTCTATGAATTCACACAAAGTATTGTCTAGAAATTTAATGCAAAAAAATCCCATATAATGTAAAAGCATTTCCATAATATGGAGTCTAATGACAGTGGAAAAATTCAACTTAAGTAAAAAAAAAATAATTAAGTGATGAAGAAGTTTCAACTTTGAAATTGTCATCGCCTCAACGGCGTAATCGATAGCGTGTCTGCCCAAAGATTCGAGCCGGGCACTGACGAGGGTAGGTTCGAATCCGATCCGAAACACGTAAAATGTGAATTGTAGTTTTTTTCTGAGAAACTTCAAACCATACCTTTGAATTGAAAATATTCCAATTACTTCTTTACTTACTTGAGTTTAATTGATCTCAAAAATCCAAAATTAGTATTAAACTTTTTTCAGAAATTCTGAAAATATTGCAAAAATTATACAAAATCAAAAATTGAAACTTTTTTCAAAATTCCAAATATTCCAAAAATTAGAATAAAATCAAATATTTAAAACTTTTTCTAAATTCTAATAATATTCCAAAAATTCTTAAAAATTCAAAAATTGAACCTTATTTCAAAATTCTAAAAATATATATAAAATTAAAAAATTTTTTTTTTAAATTCTAAAAACATTCCAAAAATTGGAATAAAATCAAATATTCAAACTTTTTCTAAATTCTAATAATATTCCAAAATTTCTTAAAAATTCAAAAATTCAAACTTTTTCCAAAACTAAAAATATTGCAAAAATTATAATAATATCAAAAATTGAAACTTTTTCCAAAATTACAAAAATTATAATAAAATCAAAAATTAAAAATTTTTTAAAATTCTAAAAATATTCCAAAAATTCTTACAAAATCAAAAATTGAAACTTTTTCAAAATTCCAAAAATATTCAAAAACTATAACAAATTCAAAAATGTCCATGTCCAATTTCATTTTCATTTTCAGCAAACTATTCAAAAACCTTCAATTTAGCGATTCGAGAAAATATTACAAGATCACAAATTCATATTTCTTTCAATATTCCAAAAATATTGTAAAAATTATAATAAAATCAAACTTTTTTCAACATTCTAAAAATATTCCAAAAATTATTACAAAATCAAAAATTAAAACTTTTTCCAAAATTCTAAAAATATTGCAAAAATTATTACAAAATCAAAAATACAAACTTTTTTCAAAATTCCAAAAATATTTCAAAAACTGTAACAAATTCAAAAATTTCCATGTCCAATTTCATTTTCAATTACATTTACGTCATAAAAACAGCTACATTTTTTTTCCCAAAAAATTGGCTAAAAAAATCAATGAAATCATTTTTTGACACGCTTGACATTATTTTTTTGACAAACTTATAATGCCATAATTCTCTATAATAATAATATATTTTCACGTCATACAAATTATTTATTTTATTTTTTCCAACAAATTGGGTAATGCTGCATGGGACCCTGTATTTTTGTATTTATTTTTACAGGAGCCTTTTCTTTTGTGGAAATTATTTTCAATGCGAAATTTGAATTTAAAAAACTGCTTCAATTTTTTTTATAGTTTTATAGTGTACATACACAAATATTACTTATCCTGTATATTTTATAATCTAAGGTTTTTCCCCTTTGTGAAATACAGCTTGCTTTAGACATTATTAATGTAATCACATTTTCTCAAATTGTGTAAAATCTTTTATAATGGAAATGTAACGTTTTGGTGTGGACCTCCTCGATTTCACTCTTATCGGTTTTCGTTAAATTGCTTGAAAAATTAATGAAGTCGAGAATTTTATCTTTTTTAGTCAAAACTAAATTTCTAAGTTACTAACAGTATTGGTATCATGAGGGTCTAAGCTCTGAGTCTGCTCTGATTGACTTTTTGGCCACTTTATGATGGATAAAAAATAGGTAAGAGGGTAGCTGCATTATTTATTGATATTAGTAAAGCTTTTGATACTGCTGAATATAATTTATTATTTGAAAATTTGAGGTCTGATGGTTTCAGAAGAATTGTGTTGAATTGGTTGTGGTCATGTTTATCTAATCCATGTGTTAAAATTAATGGTACTTTTCGTCAATTTAAAACTACATCTGCTAGTGTTCCTCAAGGTTCTGTTCTTGGGCCAATTTTATTTCTCTATTTTAACTCCCTATTATGGATTCTTTAATTGCTTTTGCTGATGATGCTGTTCTGTTATATTGACATGATTCGTGGGTGAATATCAAACTCTGTTTAGAATATGATTTGATTAATTTAAGAAAATTGTTTAATTCATTCACAATGGTTTTATTCATTCCATGGTTCTAAGTTCTAAAACACGTTATATGACATTTGATTTATTTGATGAGAGTAACTCTCTTTCTGATGATTTTATATGTCATGTTTATCTATTCAATGTGATAGCAGTTGTATTGTTATTAAAACAGTAAACTATGGCAAATATTTCACTTATATTGAGTAAAAAGTAAATACGATGCATATATGTTGATTTCTTTTAATCATTGTTGTTTTAATGTTTTTTATTGTTATTGTTGTGTCAACCTTTATTCTAAGACCTAGTATCATGTTTGATAACGATGTTTGATAACGATGACTTAAAAGATTTTAGTTTTGTATAGGGTAATTTGAGATTCAAAACGATTTTGTTTTGTATTTCTTGACAGGACAGACGTTACTATCATTGGTTTTGACGAGTCATTTACTTGCAGTACGAATTTCTAGCCGCCTTGACAGGTTTTACTAAAAATTGGATTATATTCTATACGATTAGTTGGACTACCATCATTATTAAGCTCAATATTAAAAGAACAAACAATGTACAACTAACTTCTTTATCGCCTATCCAAGCCAATTAATTCTGCAATGTGATGAAAAAAATTTTGAAGCCCCTTAGAATTATTTTAATCCCACTAATTTACAAATTGTACTAATTATAATTTATAATGACACTGAACTCACTTGCCGTTTAAAGAGATCTCGTAACTTTTTCATGTTGTATTATACTTTTGAATTGATCTATTATAACTTTATATTCATTGAACTAGTTTTTTTCGCAGCAACTTACTTGTTACATTCCAAATAGTTTTTAGAGTAAGTAGCCTTTTTGTACAAAAAGCTAGTGCAATTTTGTTTTCTTATATTTACTATCCAATCCTTTGAAATTGACGCCAATTCTTCTTCAGTGCGATTTGCATCAAGTTCGAAGTTTTTGATGAGGCAAAATTCCGTAAACATTTTCCAGGTAGCTATTTTGTTCGGGGTCGTATTTTTCTTAGTATTTTCCTGAATTAGTTGGTCCATTAACTTATTTTCCTGAAAACAAAAATTTATTTTAAATTACTGTTACATTATATATATTTCAGATTATTAGAGCATCTTTTGGTGTAATGTCCATATAAAAAATTGGCTCTCTTAAAACATTCATTCAATAGAAATAAAATAACCAAATACTGAAAACTAAAATTAATTTAAAAGTTTAAAGTGACTTGATGTTTTTGATACGAAGTTTGTTCGTTGCCAAGGGAATTGAACTATTATTTTTTGTTGTCATGGTTAACATATTACTTTTACTTTCAAGTTGAAGTTTAAGTACCATCACCAAGCGTAATTGATGAAAATAATATTTCTTGTTAGTTTTGTTTACTAAAAGCACTCGAAATTGTTTTCTGGTGGTTTAAATATTTTGTAATAAGTGCGTGGAAAATATATGTACTGTAAAGATCCATAGGCATGGCAGTAGAACAATACCCAAACATCTAAGAAATATCTGAAACAAATTTTAATTTAGTTTTGAATAATGCTATATGTTAAGGTTTTTGTTATTTTTGCAACAAAATCAAATAATTACCATTGGTTCAACCTATCAATTACTTATCATTGACCAATAGTACACATAGATAATCTACAATTTCCTGTAATGATATTGTAAAAGTATCAATCTACCTTGAATTGTATTTATAAACGGGTTTACGTTTAGAATTTTTAAAGAAAATACTACAATTACAAACAACTATAATGCATAATTAATTATTATACATTGTAGACGCAAAACAATAGAACAGGTTGCATTGATGATTGGCATTAAAAAATTGTTATAAATATTTTCTTAGATTATTGATTTTAAAAAATCTGATTTCAAATTATAACAGTCTTATTACTTTTTACGCATGTGTTTATATTAAGCAGACAGAAATTAAAATATTTTCTTCGCACGTGATTACATTTTTTAAAGTCATCGTGACTATTTGGTTTTGTTTCAAATACAGGTGGAATACCATAGGAAAGTTTTGTAATTACTTCATATGCTTGGGTTTTGAAATTTTAAATAAATATAAATTGAAAAACAAACAACTATTTACATACTGACGTAAATATTATGATTGGGAGATAACTTAAGGTATTCAAAAGAGGTGGTTTTATAGAAAAAAATTATTCAAAACTATTATAATCCATAATAATATATTACACAACGAGCACAAAATGATATTAATCAATCATTTTTGTACTGCTGCATATGCACTCAAAAAAATTAAAGTCACTTTTTCAAAATTTTTATAAATATACAACACACACAATTTTTTGATTAAACTACAGTTTTTTTCCTTCAAATTCAAAAAGAATTTCTAAATCAAATAAATTTTTTGTTTTAACAAATAATTTTTTTGTAATCTACAATATTTTTGTTAAACTTACAAAAAAATTTGTGTATTTATAAAAAATTTGTAAAATTTACTTACGAGTGTGTGTGAGTGTGCACGAAAACGAAATGATTTGTGAGTGATCAATAGTTGACACCAATATTATCATCAATAGTTCACATCGGATCCATAGTTGATATTACTCAACAATTTTTATTAATATTTTTGCTTATTTTTAAATTGTCAATTAAAGCATTCTATCGAGAAAAAAAATCTTACATACCCCAGATTTTGTTTTTTCTTTTGTTTTGGACCATTCTCTATCTAAATAGCCAATAAAAATTTTGGTGTATGTCTGTGGGTGGGTGGGTGACTTCGTGACATTCCTCTATAGGATCATAATGAAACTTTGGCGAATTATCCGTTGTTTGCAATATTTCTGCATACCATACTTCCGGTTTGTCACTTCCGGTTAAAAGGTTTTTTTTTCATGTGCTTATCCCTACTGTAGCCTACAATTACTGATCGATTTTCATGAAACGTTGGAAAATGGTTTCAAATAATATTAGAAAGATTTCATTAGCTTTTGGGGTACATTGAATAAACGGTTGGGGGTCCACCATACAACAGTTGGTTTTTTCACTATCTTTTTAATGTTTGTTAAAACAGGAAGTATGGCGGAACAGGCGTGAATGAATTTTGATGACACTTTAGAAAAAGATGCAAATATGTATGGCAAGGAGCTGATTAATTTTTGAGCGATATTGAACAAAGTGGTAAAGGGTTCCCCGAGCACGAGTTTTTTGAAAGCTGAATAGCATCTGTGTCTTAAAATCGAATTAGATTAAACTTAGTACATAACTATTAAGTACGGTTCACAACAGTTCTCCGTCCCAACTTCCGGCTTGTCACTTCCGGTAATTTTTTTTTACTTTTTCTCGTACAACAGAATTTATGTTTGTTGGGTTACTACAGCTTTCTTTAATGTTAATATAATTAGAACTACCCGAAATCTATAATCTTAAAGTACTTTATGGATATTAGCTCACTATATATCCAGGACATTTTGTTTTCAGAGTTGTGGTTAAATTATCCGATTCATCAGCGTCGCAAGATTTTTTATTATATTTCAACTAATAAATTTGTTAATTTTTTATTATCTTAGTAAAATTTTTTTGAAGCAAAATTTCTTAAACATATTAATCAACATTTTATGATTGCATGTAAAATGCCTTAGCCATTAACTTTATAAATTTAACAGTGGATGTTCCTCATCTGTTACCAAAAATTGCTCTTCAATTGTCTTGAATCGGTGTGATGAAGATGTATCGTTAATTTATTACCAGATTATTTACGCAAAAAGCAAATGATTGATAGAATCATTACATATTTAACAAAAATTATATTTTGGGCATTTTGGTAAACTAATTTTGGTGGTTAGAAAATAAGATTCAATAATATCTAAAAACAGAGTGAGATAACATAGAAATACAGTTTGTGAAACGAACAACGTTCTATATAAAATTCAGTTTTTTGTAAATATATAACATACTATTTGTTAAAACTGCACATTGACTCAAAAAGTTATTGATTTATAAAAAATATAATAAACCACAAAAAAATCAATTAAAACGAACGAGATTTATAATTAATTTTCTTCATTAAAAAATTCGAAGTTTTCATTGAAATCATAATTGTTCTGTGAAATCTACAAAACTAACATGTTCAATTTATCAGCAATATTTAGGATTTCGGAAAATTTATTGAAATAAATAAAAATTCATTTTTCAAACATGCGACAGTAAAAATAATACTGCAATAACAGAAATAATGCTGACTGTTGACCATTTCGTTTATATTAGAACCAGTATAAAATTAAAATTTAATACGTTTTTAGCTTTGCTTGTTTCTGAAATCTTGAAGCTAAAACTTTTAAAAATCAGGTTCAAAATTTATTTTGCTTTTGCAGTAAAGGTTTTTCTGATCTGAAGAGGAGCCAAATCTTTTATTCAAGTAGAATATTGTTTTAAAACTACATTTTTCAAATATTATAGAATTCATAATTTTTTTGTAGATTTTACAAAATTTGTATGAAATTTACAATGGTTTCATAAAATGTATTTTACATGGGTTTCTATATTATTAGTGAAACTTAAGACAAATATAAGAATTGAATTTATGAGAAAATATATATCAACTGTATTTTATATTGGTTAAATGTGTTTAATAAATTCTTTACGATTTCGTTTTACGTGGTTATTATCGTCTTAAATGGTTATTTTAATTTGAAACGATTTCCTAACGGGTCTACTATTAAAACCTTTGTTTTCAAATATGGTTTAAATATGTACTGCAAAATGTTTGCCATTTGTTACGCCTTCAACTTGCTCGAATATTCTTTTGTTTACCAACCTATTATGAAAATGGAAAACGTCCATTCTTTCGCTAAAGAAAAATACCTAAACCGATCATAAAGAAATTAGAATATAATATAGTTTTCGTCTGTTTTAGGAGCACTTTCGTAATCTTTAATCTCAGAAGAATAACTGGGAAACAATTTTGAAATTATCAAATTCATTGTTGTAAAATTTACAAAACAATTTAAAACTTATACTCACTTGCCATAAAGCAAAAAAAATTAGAATAGTCGTAGTTAGTTGTGCTAAAAAATATTTTTTTTTTTTTTTTTTTTAATAAGAAGTGTTGTTACTTTGTTTGTTGTAATTACAAAATGTGTCACAACAACACATAAATACCTTTTAAGACGTAGGTCCCACAACAACATGCGTCTTGAGGAAGAAATCTCTTTGCATTCTATTACTATGACAGTGAGTAATCTCGACAGTTCGACCACCCGCACACACCGATTGACGAGTAAAACGGGGAAAAACAAATGTCTGAGGCATTATGGACCTGATTTCATCCGAGCACTGCTGGTGACGATATTTATAAAAAACAACGAGATCAGCAACAGTGCGACGATGTTGCAGGGAATCAAGACCTAATGTTAAATCTCGATCACCAACAATTCGTATAGCTCGCTTTTGAACAGAGTCCAAAAGAGCCAGGATAGTAACAGATGCAGCGCCCCAAACTTGACAACAATACTCCATACAGGGACGAATATAGGACTTATAAATGTGGAGTAATTGATGCGAAGTAAAATATTTTTTACATCTATTGAGGAGGCCGAGTTTTCTTGACGCGCTCTTTGCCATGGCCATTATATGATCGTTCCAGAGTAAGTCATTGGATATTGTGACTCCCAATAAACGAATGCTTTCACATTCGCGTATTTGGTCGTCACACATATTAATTGAAATATCGTTGGGAAACTCGGTCTTTGATCTGGAAACAATCAATAGCTGTGTTTTGGTGGAATTAAAATTGACCAAATTTTTGTCACCCCAATCGGCGACTTTTTTAGGTCCTCGTTTACATTTATGGCAGCGTCTCTCCGGACGGGATTTATTCGTTCATGCATTTTACCCTTTGAAGATAGGGGGACGAATGACTTGTGCAGTGTACTATCATCTGCAAAACTATTTATTGGGTTACTGGTGATTTGCAACAGTTCGTTGATATAAATTAAAAATAATGTGGGAGATAAAACTAAGCCTTGGGGTACACCAGCGTTAATTAATTTGGACTCAGAAGAAAAGCCATCTATAGATACCGAGATGTATCGGTTAGACAGAAAATTTTGAATCAACTTCACGACTGCGGGATGAAAACCGTACGCAACGAGCTTGTTGATCAAGTTGGCATGCCAAATTCGATCAAATGCTTTTGAGATGTCTAATGCGATCACGTATGTTTCACCACCTTTCTCAAGTATGCTATTCCAAATATGTGCCACATAGTTTAATAGATCGGTTGTTGATCTTTTGTTTCTAAAACCGTATGGCTGTCAGATATCAAATGGTTGTCTTCCAAAAATTTGGATATGTGTGAATTAATATAGTGCTCGTATATTTTAGACATGACTGGGAGTAAGGCTATTGGTCTATAATTTGAAATATCACATTTCGTTCCTTTTTTTGGTACAGGCTGGACATTGGCCAACTTCCAGCAGGATGGATAAATACCAGATTTGTAGGATTTATAAAATATTTTGGTGAGGGTTGGTGCAAGTTCTTTTGAAAATGTTTTTAGAATAACAGGAGGAATGTTGTCCAGACCAGAAGCTTTGTTGTTGTTTAACCCCCTTAAAAGTGTTTCGACAATTTTGGGTTTGAAATGTAATTGTTTCATATTGACTCCTGAAGACTGGATTTGAGGTATTTCTTTAGGAGTTTCTAAAACTGTTGAATTTGAAGCAAAGCGTTCCGCGAACAATGTAGCTTTCCTTGCAGGGTCAGTAATGATTGAGTCACCATCAATGATAGGAGGGATAGAAGATTTAGTACCACAATTTAAAGAATTAATGGCACTGTAAAAACTTTTGTCAGAAATTGACATACTCGAAAGTTTTGCCGCTTTCGCTCTGTCAATCTTTGCTTTTTCGTTTTCGATTATCTGGTTTGATATTTTATTAGCCTTTAAATATTGGGATCGATTAACAGAGTTCTTTTTATGAATCCAAATATTAAATAATCTACGTTTGTTTCTAAGAGCCAATTTGACTGCTTTCGAAAACAAATATTTTTGTTGGAGTTTCATTATTGAAAAGGGAACGAATTTGTTAATACCGAATTGAATGGTTTCAGTAAAGTTTTGAGCAGAAACATTTACATCGTCACTATAAAAACAATGACGATCAAAAGGGAAACCTTGAAAAAAACTTCGGAGACCATTGGTGTCCATTTTTGAAAAGTGAAATATTTTACGGGATTTGGGAACTCTAGTTTGTAGCAAATCAGTTTTGATAACTGATGTGATTAGATAATGGTCAGAATTTCCAATACTACCCTTATCGACATCGACACTCACATCTATGCCAGATATTACGATAAAGGTCGAAGAGAAAACTTTTATCACCGCCATTACGAGGAGTGAAAGTTGGGCTTTTTACAATCTGCGTCAGGTCGTGCGATGCAGCAAATATTTCAGCCTGCCTTCCATTGTTGTCGTCGGTCATTTTGGAAAATTCCAACCACGATTTGTTGTGGACGTTGAAGTCACCGGTAACGATAACCTCACAACTTTGAAATTGTGCTCTAATTTCGTCGACAACATTAAATTTAACCAAATTACTATCGAAACAACGAATGTACATAAATTTTATCCAATGCACAAAGAAAAACGGTAGTTGACATTATTTTTTTGATTTTAGTAAAAACTAAAGTTTTCAAACTTTTTTACTAACTTTTTTACTCACCTTCAAAACGTTTTCAATTTTTTTTGCTCACTTTTTGGTCTACAGTTATGAGTTTGGTAAATTTTTCAACCAATATGAGATAAAACTGATAGGCTCTTTATGAATTATAATTAAAATGGCGACTGGTCTGTCATAGAACTGTTGCATTTTTTCGCATTGTTTATGTCAGCTTGGACATTCCAGCCTTCGTTCAAATTATAGATCTGGTAGTGTATTTTTGTACGTTAAAAACTAACTCTCTAGAATGCTTTTCTGAAAAAAACGAAGCCACCGCTGGAGATATTTTGAAATTGGATGTTGGAATCAATGGTAATTTATTCTCATTTTTCTGCTTGTACCGTCCACAGAATCTTGTAAGAATTAATCTATTTTTGAAAGAGTTAAGTCTGATTTCTTTCTTGTAGGGTAAAAGCAAAAAATCAAGGTATATGAATTTAAATTTATTACAAAAATCTAATGATTTAGATAATTATTTATTCTTGATGTCATCGTATGGCTTAACATCGTTGATTAATAAACCTACTCGCTTAAACTCTTGTCTAGATCATGTTTTTTAAAGAATAAATCAAAATTTTACCGATTCAAATGCGGCTTTTAATTCATTTTCTGATACACTACAAGTGCATCTCACTAATTCATTATGCAGGAAAAAACTTAAAAAAGTTGAACATTAAATAAGTTAAAACCGTGGATTTCCATAAACCTTGTAGTTAGAACTAAACAGTCAAATTTTCTACCGCTTAAATCTAAAAAGCATCCTGAGAGTAAAAAGCTACTTGCTGAGAATACTGCAAAAAATTGGAACATGATATTAAATCCAATAGCGATGAATTTTATCTCAAACATTCAAAATGCAAATGGAAACACTAAAAAGGAATGGGATATTGTTAATGAAATATTAAATAACAAAAAAGAAAAGATTACCGTCAATGTAATCTTATCCAATGAAAATGAAAATTTTAAGGTCTGAAGTACATATGGCAATATTTAATGAATATAGTAGCATTGCGGAAAGCTTGAAACAGTCACTACCAAGTATCACGTGTAAATAAATACATTTCAAATAACCTTAGAAAAGAATTGATTGGAGCTTGCATCTCTCAAAATAGTTTTGTATTTTGGCCTATATCAACTTCAGAGTTGTATAAAACTATAAATAGATTAGAGTATAAAATTCACATATACATTGTTGACGTAATGGTATTTATTTTTAACCTAAGTTTCTAGAAAATTTGAAAAGAGCGCTTGTCATTCCACTATACAAAAAAGAATGATAAAAAAAGGTGGAAAATTACAGACCTTCTCATTTTTGCCAGTGTTTTCCAAATTATTTGATAAATGTATGAAAACTAGAATTGAAAGCTTTCTGGATAGTTCGCAATACGGATTTCGTGTAGGACGTAGTGCAGAGGATGCGTTGGTAAATTTTTGTAATAAGATATTTGAGAGTTTAAACGCCCAAAAATGTACTGCAGGACTCTTTGTTGACATTACCAAAGCATTTGACATGGTTATTCATAATACCCTTTTAGAGAAGTTATATGTTGCAGGATTTCGGGGCAACATTTATTCAGCAAGTAAATATTAATGATTCACTTAGCGATCCAAAATATATCAATGTTGGTGTTCCACAAGGGGCTGTACTGTGTCCAATTTTATTTTTCATTTATCTGAACTCCATTTTCGAACAAAAATTTAACGGTAAACTATCAGCCTTTGCAGATGATATGGGATTAAGTTTTTTTCATAAATAAATTTTGACACTTGTGAAACAAATCAATAAGGATCTGGTTCTTCTAACTCAATGGTTCCTAGTTCATTCTATGGTCTTAAGTAACAAAACCAAATTAATGTATTTTAGCTTAATTAATTACAATCTTCAAAACTTGCTGGTTATAAGCCACTCGCCGTCGTGTGCTGGTAACAACTAAACAAATGATTGCTTTATTATTGATAATGTCAAATCATTTAAATAATTGGGCCTTGCTCTAGACAATCGTCTGAACTGGAAACCACATGTCGATTATCTTAAAAAATATTTCTTAATGCTAAACAGTAAACTTTATCTCCTATAATCTTTGTGTCCAGCGTCCATATTAAAAAATATATGCTACGGATTATTCAACTCAAAACTAGAATATGGTTTTTGTTGTTTTGGTGGAACTTATGTAAATACGTTAAACCCATTATTGACAGCTCAAAAACATGTAACTGGGATTATTTTTAATAGGAAAAGAATGTCACACAATATTCTGTTTAAATCGTATTTGGCAACTACGACATGAAAGCGATTAACATTATGAGCGGTAATCGTAGGGCACGGTATCATACAATATCAAATCGAATACTTCGTTCCCAAAATTTAGTTATGCTACCGCGATTTAGAACAACGCACTTTAGAGCTTACTTCTTGGTTACTGCTCCCAACATTTTCAACAAATTATCTATATTTCGCGATCATTCTCCGACTCTGTCGATTTTATTAAAATGATAAAAGCATGGCTATTTAAAGTAACGGATATTGAAGAATTGTTGAAATTTCTAATTTAATATCGTTTTTTGCATATATGTTATGCATATATATATTAAATTAATTTTGTAAATTTATTTTTATCAAAACCCCCACGGCCCACGTCACACTTTTATTTAACACTGAAAAATTTTTTTTTTAAATATCTTCATAGATGTTAAAAATAATTTTTTTTAAAGGGGTGCATAGGACTAGTAGCTCTGCTACTAAAATGCATTCCTATATGTTTCTTATAATAAATCATTTATTTAAATAATGCATAGACACAAATGACATATAGTAAACAATATAAAAACATAGATTTAATTTTGTTCAGTTATTATATATAAATAGAATAGAAGCATAGTTGCAGTTCAATTTGTAGAATAAATAATGAAAACAATAGTAACTAAACTTAAAAGAACTAACTATTGCATGAAGATAAGAAAAATAAATACCTCATTTTTTTTCATCAACCGAAGTCAGACGGAGAAGGTTGTCTCCTAAATTCTAAAGGAAAAAAAATAATCGAAAATGAAAAATAAGTGTATGCTAGTGTTTGTGTTAGTGTTTATGAAAATAAAAGTGGTGAAGAACGGAGGCGTACAATTATATAATTGGTGAGATTGTTCTTTATTAAAAAATCATTTGGTATTTTATATTTACTGTTACCAGGCGGTAGGCAATTTGATAAATTATTTGGAAGTGTCGCGAATTATTGATAACAAACAGTATGGTTTTCGTAGAAGTCATGCAACAGGTGATCTGTTAGCCTACGTATCCCATCTCTGGAACAAATCTCTGGCAAACCATGGTAGAACATGCAGTATTTCACTTGGCATTTCAAAAGCATTTGATAAAGTGTGGACATTTGACAAAAATATCATAGCTAAACTAAAATCCTATGGCATAAACCATCTTACTGTCTCATGGATTCATAGTTTTCTTACAGGTCGCCAATTTCATGTTAATTTAGATGGTGGGGATAATCGTAATCTTGTTTCATTTAATCCAACCAAAACCAAATTATGCCGTCTTTCACGAATAGAGCAACATAAAAATTTCCCTATTAAAATAAATCATGAGGAATTGTGTGAGGTTGAATCAGTCTGGGAGTGGATATTCAAAATAACCTGAAATGGAATAAACATGTGTTCAACCTCGCTAAATCTGCAATGCGGAAATTAGGATTCTTGAGTTGATGTCAAAAGTAATTCAATCCCGAGCAAGTTTTGCTAATCTTCACGTCCTTTGTACGTCCATGCATGCCCCACAAGGGTTTTGAGCACCACCCATGATAAATGTTTGTTTTTCTCTCACAAAACAAAACAATTATCACAAACCATTCGCGCTTTGAATTTCTAAAATAGAGAATATATTACACGACTTAGTAAATGTTTTCTAAATTGAAACTTTAATTTCAGCTTCTCAGCAACAGCAAAAAAACAGTGTAGCTGGATTATTGGCAGCACCATTTTTGTTTGGTTGCTGCAAAATTTTAAATTAAATTTGCTTTTTATCTCTTATTTTAATTTTATTTTCGCTATCCTATTACGAAATATTGGCTTATGTCATATTTTATATGGGCTTATTTATTCATTCTTTAAAAAAAGTATAAAAATACAGAATAACAAAGATTTGCGTTCATCAACACCTTAGCTTAGAATGCATGTTGTTGTGTGACCTTGGTCTTAAAAGGTTTTTATATGTTGTTTGACACATACTGTAATTCCTACTACACAACACATTTTATTAAAATAAATAAACTTGCCTTATTTAACATTCTTGTAATAGTATATTAAGTACCGAGGTGGAAAATGTGTCATTGCTGTCGAGAAAAAACACAGTTGACCCGAGGGGCGTAGCGCCAAGGTTAACTTAATCTCGAGACAGAAATGAAATTTCCACCGAGGTTTGTATACTATTTTATTCACAACAATTAAGTAAATATATGAGCAATTTCACGAAGATTCAACAACGTTTTGACTTGACCCCTTTTAATTTTGATTATTTTTTGTTTATAGATAGTCTTTCATAAATAAAAAATACAAGTTCTCTTAGAATTTTTTTTTTCGACCAGGGGTCTTCACAGGGTGATGTGAGTGCATTTTGACGAGAGATTGTAAAAAAACTACTCAATCGATTTTCATAAATGATATGTCGTTGAATAGGTATTAGAACAAAGTTTTTAAAAATGTACACTGTTAATTTTTTGAAATAATTTTTAACGGGGTAACATAAGAAAAAAATGGTGTAATTGAAAAAAAGATGGTAAAGCCTTTTTTTTTTTTTTAAACTAAATTGAAGCTTATTTTATACCTAACTACTTGTGAAAGTTTAGGACTAGATAAAAAAGGGTCGAGTCAAAATGTCGCAAAATTTTGCTGAACTTGACTGAAATTGCTTTTTAAAAAGTTCATTTAATAATAAAATATTTGATATATAACATTAAAAAAAAATCTGAATCTAAAAATCGCCATTTGTATAATTTTCCTTCAGAACAAAAAAAAACTGATTCCCGACAGTCATATGCACAACGAATTTTATCTCTAAAACAAAAAATATAGCTAGTCATAAACTTTCGTAAGTGGTTAGATATAAAATAAGCTTCAATTTAGTTAAAAAAAAAAAAAGGCTATGCCATCATTACACCATTTTTTTCTTATGTTACACCGTTAAAAATTATTTCAAAAAATTAACAGTGTACACCTTTAAAAACTTTGTTCTAATACCTACTCAACGACATATCATTTATGAAAATCGATTTAGTAGTTTTTCTACAATCGCTCGTCAAAATGCACTCACATCACAAAATAACAAAAATTGAGTCGAAAAAAAAAATTCTAAGAGAACTTGTATTTTTTATTTATCAAAGACTATCTATAAACAAAAAATAATCAAAATTAAAAGGGGTCAAGTCAAAACGTTGTTGAATCTTCGTGAAATTGCAATGAAAATATACTATGTTTAATGTTTATTCATACCGCATCTACAGCAACATAGCAAATTAGTAGATAGTATATTATAATTAGCATCTTGGCATATTTAATATGAGTTTAAAACGTAGATTGTAATTTGAATCGTAAGTATTTGAATTGTTTGTAATTGTAGTAAGCCTAGATATCAAATTAGTTGCAAGATTTTAAAATAAAAAGTGTTTACAGCACAGAATGAAATTACATCTATTAATTTGCTATGTCGCTGTAAATGCAGTACAATTGGCATATTATTGATAAAATCATAGTAGGCAAAATAAACTCAAACAAAATTTTTATACAATAAATTCAATCAACATTTGTTTCTTGTATTGATTGTTTCAAAATCAGCCGAATATAATTGGTGAAAATGTTTGATAATGAAATGGATTGTACTCCTCCAGAAATACGGAAAGCTGCCCATACACCTTTGACTGAACTGTTGCCCGATAAAAGTAAGTCGCGTTATATGAAATCGTATCATATTTTCAAGGAATGGTGTAATTGCAAAAAATTTAGAAACATTTCAGAAAATGTAATGCTAGCTTTCTTTAGCGAAATAGCAAAATCTAAAAAGCCGTCAACACTCTGGGCAACATATTCCATGCTTAAAACAACTCTAAATATTAACGAAAAAACGGAGATATCAAAATTTCCCAAATTGATTGCTCTCCTGAAGCAACAAAACACAGGATATAAACCAAAAAAATCGAGTGTCTTTAAAAGAAATGATATTAATAAATTTTTAGATGAAGCTCCCCTTGAGTTACTTCCCCAGAAAGTGAATATTTTTGAAGTTTATATTTTAAATAATTTTAAATTTATTTTATTGTTTTTGTGTAGGCTGCATTAATTACACTGTGCGACAGCCAAAATCCGCTGGGGTTCTGACTACCGGGAAAAGATATATCGGTAAAAAAAAGTTATACGTGTCCCGGCGTTTCGCTGGGTCACGTCTAGGAATCGAGATATGTGCTGTTCACTGCACAAAGCAACTAACTCCACTTTTTGGAAAATTCAATTTAAATGTCAAAGTACTTGTTATAGTCATAACTTTCTATGTAAAAAACAACCTTCCTGAATAATTATGAAATTTGTCTGACCATTAAAAAATGACTATTAAAAACCTGACATTAAAAACTAAATATCATTATACTAATTAAATTACTACTATAATAGCTAATTGATATACATACTTAGTAACCAAAATTAAATAAATTATGTTTATAATAACATTCCTGAATGATAAAGAATAACAATACTAAACATCGCAATTTATTTGACCTTTGAAAAAAATTCAATTTCTCAACATTTTGTTTTATGGAGTTAATCGTTTTGTGCAGTGAACGGCTCATATATCGATTTGAAGTTAGTATCATATAGGAGAAATTGTTACGTTTGGGGTTCTTTTTTGACATAACTCGAGAACGACTAGTCCGATTTTGCTGAAACAAATTTAGAAATTAAGAATTACAATTCCTTTAATCTACTGATATACTATACTGAAAAAGTAACGAAAAAATAAAAAAATTAAAATTAAAAAAATAAGAAATACAAAAAAAAATAAAATAAATAAATGAATGAAATAAAAATAATAAAGTAAAATAGAAAAATAATAAAACTAATAAAATCAAAATATAATAAAAATATAAAAATGAAATAAATAATAACTAAATAATAAATAGATAATGTTTAAATAATAAAAAAATAATAAATAAATAATAAATAAATACTAAATAATAAATAAACAATAAAAAATAATAATAAATAATAAATAATAGTAACAAATAATGAATAATAAATAATAATAATAATAGTAATAAATAATAATAAATAATAATGATAAATAATAATAATAATAAATAATAATAATAATAAACAGTAATAATAATAATAAAAATAATAATAATATAATGAAATATAATAAAATCATAAAAATATAAAATAAAATTATACTAAAAATAATAAAATAAAATAAATAAATAAAAAATAAAAAAATAAAAATAGAAAATAATAAAAAAAAAGTAAAATTAATACACAAAGACACATAGACACATATCCAAATACATTTAAAACAATAAATTTTGGAGTTTATTCCAGTAAACATATTGAAAAAAAATTTCTATGAAAAATCAATATTCTTGTCAAAGTGAGATGATACCTTTACTTAATTGTGAATAAAAGCGAAATGCGATCATCGATTTTCATGATCTATATCTCGTTTTGTGCACAGATTATCTGACTTTACGTCGAAGTAATAAGACTTGACACTTTTTCCAGTTTTGAATTTTCCATGATTTTTTATAATACAATTTTTTTATTTATAGGCAAAAAATTATTTTTTTTTCTTCATAAATTTAATAATAATTGCGAAACTGTTGATTATGTAAAGAAATAGTGTATAAGTAGATTAAAGGAATTGTAATTTTTAATTTTTCTAAATTTGTTTCAGTAAAATAAGACTAGTCGTTCTCGAGTTATGTCCCCAAAACGTGACTATTTCCCCTATTTGATACATACTAACTTCAAATCGATATATCTCGATTCCTAGACGTGACCTAGCAAAACGCCGGCACACGTATAACTTTTTTTTTGCCGATATAACTTTTCCCGGTAGTCAAAACCCCAGCGGATCACTGACCCCTACCATTTGGTAGTCATGTTTGGGGAGGTGCTTGTCAGTCAACAATAAAATGTCTAGACTCTGTACAGAGAAAAGCAATACGGTTGATTGGTAATACCAAACTAACGGACCAGCTTGATTCACTCCAGCACAGAAGAAATATGGCTGAATTGTTAATCTACTATAAGTATAACTATTCGCTAAAGTCATCTCATCTATGGAAATTCAAAATATCCTTCCATCGTGTGCGCAGTCTAATTGACAAACAAGAGCTGCCAAGTTATCCCATCCATTTGTTGTACAAATACCTCATTGGAGAACTGTGTCCTTCCAGAACGACTATTTTAATAGAGTGGCGAAATGGTGGATTTCAATACCCTCCTCGGTATTTCCCGATGATTTTTCCCCTCATCTCCTTCCTTTATAGTTGACATGGTATCTTCGGATATTCAAACAGTCTGAATAAGGAATATTTCATATTTAGTGTGCTAAACATGTTTAACTAGTTAATAAAAAAATAAATAAATAATAAGAATTAAGTAAAATATATATAACAATTAAGAAGGTTGGTATGAAAGAAGTCTATTCAGTTGCAAATGTACATTTTTTTTTTTTAACTCTGAAAATTTGGTAAAGAGAAATAATTATTTTATCGATAAATGTTAGTTTGAAATAAATAATTCACATTATTTTCGCTGTTTGGCACACAGTTTTACTATAACGCACATATCTCAAAATATCACTTTATACTTCACCACAATTTTCAATTGTGAGAAATAATGCAATCTATCGAAAAAACTAATTTTGTAAACCCCAAATTTTATTTTATCTCTTGTTTTGGACCATACTCTATCAAAATCGCAAAAAAATAAATATTGCAACACTGATGCATAGGTTAACTTCACCACAGCTCTGGAAACAAAATGTTCTGGATATATAGAGAGGAAAACCTATCAAACCTAACTTTCAAATACTTCAATTAATGGCTAACCGATGTTATATATTTTGCGTAGTTCTAATTATAAAAACATTAAAGAAAGCTCTAATATCCCAACAGACATAAATCTTGTTGTACGAATAGAAAAGGTAAACAAAATTTACAGGAAGTGACAAACCGGAAGTTGGAATGCAGAACAAATCAAACTTCAAGCATATATACCAATTTACTCAAAATCAATTATCAGGCGCTGATTTTATTGAAGTTTCAAATAAACAGGTGTTCGGGAGGGCCCTCCACCACTTTTCCCAATACCGTCTAAAAACTAATCAGTTCATTGTCATTTAAATCTTCATCTTTTGTCAAAGTATCATCAAAATTGATTAATGAATGAAGTCTGTATGCTGCCAACAATCTTTAAAAGCCAACTGTGAAAAGTCAGCAGTTGTATGATGTACAAATGATGCCCCAAAAGTTGATCATTATCTTCTCACACTAATTGAAACTATTTTCATAAGTTTCATCACAAGCACTTCATTATTGTGGGCTGTAGTGTGCATATGGTCAGTGAAAAAAATTCATAAAAAAAAAAAATTTTATCGGAAGTAAAAAACCGGAAATTGGAATACAGAATTTTTGTGAACCGTACTAAATGCTTATGTACCAAATTTCATCCAATTCGATTATCAAGTACAGATGTTATGAAGTTTTCCAAAACACAGATGCTCGGGACCCCTTACTACTTTGTTTAATATCGCTCAAAAAACTAACTAAAACTCCTTGCTATACATATTTCCATCTTTTTCTTTTCTTTTGCAAAGTGTCACAAAAATTCATTCACGAGCGAATGTTGTATGCTCCCAACAAACATTGAAAACATGGTGAAAAAAATCACCTTTTGTATGGTGGACTCCCAACCCTTTATCCAATGCACTTCAAAAGCTGATAAAATCTTTTTGTTATGTTACTTGAAAGCTTTTACCAACGTTTCATGAAAATGTAAGCTACAGTAGGGATGTATATAATTGTAAGCTACAGTAGGGATAAACACCTGAAAAAAAAAACTTGTAACCGGAAGTGAAAAACCGGAAGTTGGTATGTAGAAATATTGGAAGCAGTACTAAAACCTTATATACCAAGTTTCAATAAGATCATAAGTCGGAATTAGAAGTTGTTGAAGATTTAAACTTAGAGGTGTTTGGGAGACCCCCAAAATTTTGTCCAAATTTAAAATGAATCCAGATCTTCCATTTCCAAGTGAACCTGGATCATTTTCCAAAGTTTCATCAAGAACCTATGCAGGAATGTCACGAACCAACCCACCCACCCGCAGACGTACGGTTATTGAGATGGTCCAAAATAGAAGAACAAATAAAACTTGGAGTATGTAAGATTTTTTTCTCGATAGATTGCATTACTTCCCACAATTTAAAATTGTTGTGAAGTAAACACATATATATATATATCAACCAGCTTAAACTGCAATATGTATATCAAAACAATATTTAATACTGTTAGTATACTGATCCCAATAAAACTTACTTATTGATCTATTAGTTTAATTGACTTTTAGAATAATAAACTAATTATGCAAAAAAGCTTTTGTTTTATATATTTTATATAACAACAATAATTAAAATGTGAATTGTAGTCATTTTAGTTTCAATTAAAGTTATGCAAATTAAATTAGATGTATTTAGTATAAGAACAATTTTAAATTGTTATTGGTTTGGAAAAATTCCATTCAGGAAAATTTATTGAATCTTTCTAGTAATAGTTAAAATGTATTTTTACTCATGATGTAAAAATTGATTTCGCTTTTTACTGGCGTATAGCTTTTGCTGAATTATCTCTGAAATCATTATATGCTATTTTTTTAATATAGATGTATTTCATCCTGAACTATTATGTATATCCAAAATCATCTGCGACTTCTTAAGCTAATTCCGCTTCATCATAATTTAACTAAAATATACAAAAATAAAAACCGAAAACCAAAAATAAATTGTCGTAAGCAACCAAAACTAAAGCTGCATGTGTGTCCAATTTAAAATTTGCAACAGAAACGAAATTAAAAGTTTAGCCTACATTCATTCAATTCATTAAATTTTATAAATTTTTACCAAACAACAAGACGAAAGTAACTACTGACACATTTTCCGTCTTTTCTTTTTCTTTTTACATACTTACTTTTTGTTTATGTTATTAATTTACTTGAGTATTAAGGAACAACAACAATACCATCAATGTAAATAAAATATAAATAATTAAATATTTGAGTTAATCAACTTCAGATTATAATTCGGCAAACTTTACTCATGTAAAAATGTTGTAATCATTTTTCACATTCACAATAAAATTTAATATTTTATAATCTTATTAAATTTTTTTGTTGATTGTTTTATTTAATACAATAAATAAATAAAAAATATTTCGAATGCTAAATTTATAAAATAAAGATTTAACTACTAGGGTCAGGTGATAAATAATTTTGTGCACAACACAAGCCTACCATTACACTTTGGTATAATTTTAATGACATTTATAACAACATGATGTTTTTGTTTACTCAAAATCAAATTAATGTTTCTAGTATAAGATGCTAACTTCTTACCACCTTACCTTTATACTATAGTACACAAAGTCTCTTATATAATAATTAATACTATTTTCATTTGTTTAAAGAAAAAATTTTTAAAATGCTAAAATTAATTAAAATTTTTTGTTTGTTTTTATTGAAATAATCAATTTGTAAAATGATTTCTATCATAATCAATTAATTATATTGATTTACAAAATACGTTTCATTTGAAAAAAATTCAGATTGAGGCTTCAAAGTTTCAAGGTTTCGGTTTATGTTACGGATTTCTTATGCAGTGTTTTGGAAGGAGACGTGCCATTATCTTTAATTTTTTCAAAATTCTAAAAATATTGCAAAACTTATAGCAAGTATATTTGATTTTTTCAAAAAATATTCCAAAAACATTATAAAATCAAAAAGTGAAACGTTTTACATATGCAAAACTATTTCAAAAATTCGAAATTCAAAAAACTTTTTCCAAAATTCTAAAAATATCGCAGAAATTACAGCAAAATTCCAAAAATTCCAAATGTTATAACAAAATCAAGAATTTCCATGTCCAATTTCATGTTCAATTACATTTGATGGCATACAAATAACTAATTTTATTTTTTTCCTAAAAATTGGGTAAAAAAATAAATGAAAACATTCTTTTGACACAAAAAGTAAGGTACCCTCACTTTTTTTCGAGAATGTGATACTTAGGTCTTTCAGACTGAATTAATATAAATGTGTAATCGTAAGACTTTAACATATTGTTGAATTGGATTTACTCGTAATTCGTAATTACTCACTTATCAGTTTCACTTTCATTGTGCCACAACAACAAGCACACAATACAGCAAACAATATTTCTAAGCTAAAATATTCCTTCAATAGCTTCAAAAACTCCAATGGTTGATTGTAGAAATTACCAGCATAAACACAACGTCCAAAATATTAAATAATATTTCCATAACTTTATTCACAATTAAAATAATCACTTTCTTTTTTACACGGTTTTGTATTCATAATACAACGTTTCGTTTACAATTAATTTATTTTGTTTAAAACCACTCAAAGGTTGGAAGCTAGATTTTAATCGTTAATAGATATTTTTGCAATTCAACATATTTAAATTTGGAGCATTCCTTATAGTGAAATCCATTAGATATGGAAAACAAGTCAGATTTAACAGTCTTATGCAAAGTGAACACGTAAGATTTGTTCTTGAATCTTCTCTTAGAGGAAATCAATTCTGATCTCGCTGATCATTTGTGAAATTTAACGCAATCCATTAAATGTGGTTTCTGATTACTTTTTCTACCTAAAAAAATATATGAAATCGATGTACTGTACCTTGACCCCACCATTTTTGAAAAAAATAAAAAACAAAGGATGTGTTGTATTGTGGTACAGTTGTGCTGGATGTGCTAATCAGAAAGAAATTTAATATAGCCAATGAAATTATTTTACAACGCTAACATCATTTTTGCTAGTCAAAGTTAGCCCCACCATTTGGTAAAATATGAAAAGTAAAGGTTGTGCTGTATTGTGTTAAAGTTTTGCTGGTTGTGATGTTATACTCAAAAAAAACAAAGATTTTAATGTATTGTGCTCAAAATGTACTGGAACAAGAGAAACATTGTCGCAATCGACTTCTATTATAGAAATAATATAGATACGTACGGTATCTATTGTCCAAGGGGTTTTATTTTAAATTTTCTTAAATGATACAGATACTTGATGCTCCGTTAATAAGGCCAAAAGGTCCATTTGTTTTTCACCTCTGACCTTACTTCATTTACAGTACAAACACCATCAGCAATTTCCTGGAGTGCTTTATTTGTTCATAAAAACACTAGTATATGATGCTTTATACGAGTATCTGGAATCGTGATGATTTTCTCCTTTTATCAAAACATTTCTTAACGTGTATTTTTAATTTTTTATTTTATTAGTAATAATATAAACTTCCTTTTAGTAACAATTGGGATTTTATTTTTCATTTTATAGAATATCGATTTCGACTTACGTCACCCTCAGTTCTTAATTTATTCAGAATTAGAATAAATTAAGAACTGAGGATGATGTAAGTCGAAATCGATATTCTATAAAATAAAAAATAAAATCCAAATTGTTACTATAGGGAAGTTTATATTATTATTAATAAAATAAAAAATTCAAAATAAACAGTAAAAAGTATATTTTTAAATATTGCATTTTAATTCTTTTCTCATATCATTAACTTTTCATTTTTATTCATTCAATTATTTTGTACTTTTGTTTTATAGGCATTCCAATCAAACATAAGGGACACAAAACCTTATCCAACCTATTTTTATTTTGAAAAAAATAAAATATCGTAACACACAAATCACTTAAAGATTTTGGAAAACACAGTTTAAAATTTAAATTGAATAATTTTCTGTTACGGATAAAATATAATTTTTTTTTCTCTTTATTGATAATCAATTATTACAACACACAAAAAAATAATTTCTTTGGTATATAATTTTTTTTTGTTTAAACTTTATTTCAATAGAAAAAAACAAACTACATTTTTACATATATGTATATTATATAAAAGACAAACACTACACATAATTTCTTTTTCTTTAATTTAATTTTGCCTCTTTTTCCATTAGGTTTTACATTTAAGAACATTTTTATTTTAAATTTAATTTACTACTCAACTTAAATTGCAAAATGTTTTTCTATTTATAATTTTAAAATTAACTAAACAAGAGAGTGTAGTAGAGTTGATTGCATGAACTCGTTTTAATTAAGCAAAGAGATAATAAAAGAAAACAAATAAAATTCGAAACTTTTATAAAGAGAATTCAAAAAAACTATTATAACCTTGATGTTTTTAGAGGAACTACGAAGGTTAGGTATACTGATTGTTTTTTAATAAAAAATGGTAATGAAAAATGTAATGAAGTCGTATCATCAATGAAAAAGAATGGAGAAGTGTGATGGTTGAGTAGGAATTTAGTCTTTACTGTTAGGTTTGAACTACAAAGATCTAATTTTCTATCAAACACCTTTATAACTCAAGGATTCTTATTAGATGGTAGGTTTTTTTGTTCATACGATTGATGTTGGGCATCACGTAATTTGCTGGGCATAACACATTTTAATTAAAAGAAATCACGCTGAAATGAAATGAATCGCGATGAGGCTTAACTAAAAAAAATGATTACCATTACAAACATATATACAGAAAACTACTAATTTCAGGTACATGAGAGACTACATTTAGTTAACGATGCAAAACTATGTAAAAGCTATTAGTAAAAATTTTGTAAAGAAATAAAATTTAATTTAAAGAAAAAAAAATGAGAAAGCAAAAAAATTAAAAAAAGACAGTAAGAAAACTATTAAAAAATAAATTAACAGGGATCTATCCTAAAGCTACTAATACAAACTAAGTTAACAGAGATTTAAAATTAAATGGGGGACTAATTAAATGTCATAATCTGATGTCTTTAGAATGGTAAGTCCCCATGACCTTATCATCTAAATTCGTTCATTTGACTTCTGACAACAGTTTATTCTGGACAGAATTAATGAGGAATCGTATACCATTGTTTACCTGTGAAGACACTCTGGAACATCATATGCTAGACAAACTTAATTCCTCAAGAATGCATTCACTGAAGGTGAAGTTGCATTTCTGAGGGGTTTGATTAATTCAAATTTAGACAAATAATCAAGGACAATCAGGAGACCAGTAATCCCAGATTTTGTCTGAGATACGTACCCGAAAAATTAATATAGATATGTACACTGCTATGGTCGATCAGAGACAAACCGAGATTGCATTCGTGGGCACAGTATCTGGTTTCTTACCTTTGTAGGTGACGAAGACCCACCAGTCTTCTTCACCCCTACATGAGCAGCTATACAGTTATAATGATGTTCCTTGATCAATTCTATTACGAATGGTTTTGATATCCAGAGTATCCACACCGGCAAATCGCTAGCACTAAAAAAACGACAACCCGATGTATTCGAAAAAGAAGATTAAGCCAAGCAAAAACGTAAAGCGCGACCAACGAAAAAATTCCCATGCAATCAACTCACAATCCCTTGTTTTACACAATTTATCAAACTTAAAAATTTTTAATCAATTTATATATAAGATAAAAGAAAATAAATGTTTGACTATTTATTCATGTGCAAAAAGAGATATTGATTTACTTATATTTATTTATTATTTGCAAGTTAAATGATGAATTTACTTATAATTATTTATTCAAGTGCCATAAAAATGATTTGAATTGATTTACTTATATGTAGCTTAAGAATATTTATTTGTTTGTTTGTTTATTTAAATTAAAGGAATTGTAGAAGAAGAAAGGGAAAGGAAGATGGAACTTGCGATCCCTCCCCAGCAACGATATGTGAGGCTCAGAGTAGAGTTAGGTCTAAAAATCCTAAAATCGACACTCGAGAAACCTCCCGAATGATGAAAAAAAAACTCAGCATCCGTTTAAGATTCAGCCTAAATATCTGTTATCAACAAAAATCAGATGCTGTGTTCCTTCATACCTAATACTAAGAAAATATAAAAACCAACGCTAATATCGTTGCTGGGAGTAAACCGGTATAGAGCTCCATCCCCAGTTCCGGCTTCAGCACAAAACCACTTATAAATTTGAAAAAAAAAATCATTTGTTGCATCATAAACATTGATTAACAATAATACAATACAATAGATATATCATAATTTAATTTTATATTATGAAATTATCTGAGCACAAGATTTCTATTGCACAATATTCTATATTACAACTCGATCAATTTATTTCAATTTTCCAACTCTTTATTAATAATCAATTTTTTGTTTAAACTTTATTTGAATAGAAAAAATCAAACTAAATTTTTACATATATGTATATTATATAAAAGACAAACACTACACATATTTTTTTTTTTTTTTTTTTTCATTTAATTTTTCCTTTTTTTTTCATTAGGTTTTACATTTAAGAACATTTTTATTTTAAATTTAATTTACTACTCAACTTAAATTGCAAAATGTTTTTCTATTTATAATTTTAAAATTAACTAAACAAGAGAGTGTAGTAGAGTTGATTGCATGAACTCGTTTTAATTAAGCAAAGAGATAATAACAGAAAACAAATAAAATTCGAAACGTTTATAAAGAGAATTCAAAAAAAACTATTATAACCTTGATGTTTTCACATTGAGTCCGAAGATTAGGTATACTGATTGTTTGTTAATAAAAAATGTTAATGAAAAATGTAATGAAGTCGTATCATCAATGAAAAAGAATAGAGAAGTGTGGTGGTTGAGTGGGAATTTAGCCTTTACTGTTAGGTTTGAACTACAAAGATCTAATTTCCTATCAAACACCTTTATTCCGAACTCAAGAGTTCTTATTAGATGGTAGATTTTTTGTTCAAACGATTCATGTTAGGCATCACGTAATTTGGCCGGCATAACAACATTTTATAATGCTGACTTCCTATTTTTGAGTAGCATTTATCCTTGGATCTAACTTCAAGTTCTTTTCAATTTTCCATTGATAAAATATAGAATTCTTTCTGAGGAGAACATATAGCACAATTGTAGCACAAAACACCAAAAACTTTGGTTTTCCTTTTTAGAAAATGGCAAAATTTCCAAAATTTCCAGGGCTAACTTCTACTCCAAAAAATTATGTAAGCTTTATAAAATATTTCCGTTAGTGATACGAAATGTTTTTCTGCTTTCAGTGACCAATTTTATTGTGCATATCGATCCCACGCAATAATTTGTAATAAACTCTGTTCTAAGAATTCATTTAATGACTTAAAATCAAGTAGCAGACTCAAGAAAGTGTGTGTCCCCCTGTTTCCGGTCGTCAGTAACAAGTTCAAGAACCTTAAATTATAGATCTGTTGGTTCGTTCATAAGAAAAAGATTGTGAGAAGTGTAAGTGCAAATATGATAAGCATCAGAGCGCTGGCTTAAAACAAATTAGTGCTTTTTCGTCATTTATATTTTTACGAGCTACGAAGAATTTCTAGTTTTTTTTAAATATTATCAGAAATATTGTAACGGTTAGACTAAATTCGCAAGAAGGTGGTAAAAGTGAAGTCCACTCCAGTTTTGAAATTTGAATTCAAAAATAAAATTGAGTACTGTACAGTAAAATATTAAATTTGTGTCATTAATTTATTTTATTTTAAAGTAGAGTCAAAACCATTTAATTGTAAATAACGATAGTCTTTAAGACTAAACAAAGAAAAGCAAAAAAAAATATTGCGACGCTGATGCATAGGCTGACTTCACCTGGAAACATAGTGTTCTGGATATATAATGAGCTAATATCCATAAAATTCTTTAATTAAAAGCTAACCAATATTATGGACTTCGTAGTTCTAATAGTAAAAATATTAGAGCAGGCAGTAGTATCCCAACAAACATAAATTCTGTTGTACGAGAAAAAGTAAAAAAAATTTTATCGGAAGTGACAAACCGGAAGTTGGGATGCAGAACTGTTGTAAACCGTACTAAATGTGTATGTACCAAATTTCATCCAATTCGATTATCAGGTACAGAAGTTATTGAGCTTCCAAAATGACAGATGCTTGGAGGACCCCCTACCACTTTGTTCACTATCGCTAAAAAACTAATCAGTTCCTTGCCATACATATTTGCATCTTTTTGCAAAGTGTAATCAAAATTACTTAACGAACGAATGTTGTATGCAGACAACAAACATTGAAACAATAAACAGGTGTTCGGGAGGACCCCACCACTTATCCCAATATTGTCCAAAAACTAGTAAATTTTTTGTCATTTAAGTCTACATCTTTTTTCAAAGTGCCATTAAAATTGATTAATGAATGAAATCTGTATGCTCCCAACAAACTTTAAAAACAAAGTGTGAAAAGTCAGCAGTTGTATGGTAGACCCCCCCCCACTTTGATCAATGTGTCCCAAAAGATGATAATTATCTTTTCACACTAATTGAACCCTTTCCATAAGTTTCATCATAATCACTTCATTATTGTAGGCTGTATTGTGTATAAAGATACTGAAAAAAATGCCAACAATTAAAAAATAATTTTTTTTTACCGGAAGTAAAAAGCCGGAAGTTGGGATGCAGAATTTTTGTAAATCATACTAAATACTTATGTACCAAGTTTCATCTAATTCGATTATCAGGTACAGATGTTATTGAGCTTTAAAAAAAACAGGTGTATGGGACACCCCCACCACTTTGTTCACTATCGCTCAAAAACTAATTAGTTTCTTGCCATACATGTTTGCATCTTTTTCCAAAGTGTCATCAAAATTCGTTCACGAACGAATGCTGTGCGCTCCCAAAAACATTGAAAAAAGTGTGACACATTAAACAGGTGTTCGGGAGGACCCCACCACTTATTCCAATATTATCCAAAAACTAATCAGTTCTTTGTTACTTAAGTCTTCATCTTTTTCCAAAGTGTCAAAATAAATTAATGAATGAAGTCTGTATGCTCCCAACAAACTTAAAAAACAAAGTGTGAAAAGTCTGCATTTGTATGGTAGACCCCCCACCACTTTGATCAATGTGTCCCAAAACATGATAATTATCTTCTCACACTAATTGGAACCCTATTCCATAAGTTTCATCATAATCACTTCATTATTGTAGGCTGTAGTGTGCATAAAGACACTAAAAAACTTCAAAAAAGTACAAAAAAAAATTTTTTTACCGGAAGTGAAAAACCGGAAGTTGGGATGCAGAACTATTGTGAAGCGTACTACATACTCATGAAGTTTCATCCAATTCGCTTATCAGGTACAAATGTTATAGAGCTTTCAAAAAAACAGGTGCTCCAGGGACCCCCCACCACTTTGTTCACTATCGCTTAAAAACTAATCAGTTCCTTGTCATACATGTTTGCATCTTTTTCCAAAGTGTCGTCAAAATTCATTCACGAATGAATGTTTTATGCTCCCAAAAAACTTAAAAACTTTGTGGAAAAAACCACTTGTTGTAAGGTGGACCCTTTATCCAATGTGCTCCAAAAGCTGAGGAAATCTTTCTCGTGTTATTTAAAAGCTTTTCGCAACGTTTCATGAAAATAGATCGTTAATTGTAGGCTGCAGTAGGGAAAACAAACTTGGAAAAAAAATTTTTTAACCGGAAGTGACAAACCGGAAGCTAGTATGCAGAAATATTTTTAAACAGTACTAAAACCTTATATACTATTTTTCAATAAGATCATAGTCCGGGATCAAAAGTTATTCAAGATTTAAACTTAGAGGTGTTCGGGAGACCTCCCGCCATTTTGTCCAAATTTGAAATGAATCCAGATCTTTCATTTTCAAGTAAAACTGGATCATTTGCCAAAGTTTCATCAAGATCCTATGCAGTAAACTCACCCACCCACCCACCCACGAAGAGTCTGCGTGTCAGGACAGGTTCCGCCTCGCGCAACCTGTCCACCCCTTTCTATCTATCTCTATCTAAGTCCACCGTAGCACAAATATCGCTAACAATACGTTATTAACAATCGAAAGCTAAAGACATGTGTGTGTGTGTCTGTCTTTGGACAAGATTGCTTAGAAACTGCTTGACCTCAACTATTTTAAGGCAATATCTCTCCTATGGAATTTTCAGATCTGCAGGTCAATTGTGATATTTCTTTTTGTATTATTCTTTTTATATTTTTTTTATATTATTTTTTTTTGATTAAAGTATTTTTATTAGTTTTTTTACTATATTTTTTTAATTTCTGTTTTTAATTTTTTTGTGGTATTTTGTTATATTGTAATGAACGATAGTGTTTTCTTGGGTGCAGGTAATGAGAAAGGTTTTAGGTAATGAGAAAAAAATGTTACAATTCACAACCAAAATTCTTAATTAGGAAACAAGTTAAAGAAATTAGAAGGTAATGGTAGCTTTCATGGTGTACTGACAAGTGGTCGTATTTACATTCGCACACTACAGTCTTCATAGGCCAATATTGATGAAACTTTGATATCAAATTTTGATTTGTACTGCAAGAACGTACGTGGGGACGATGCGAAATGATATGGTTCTATCGTGTAACTATAATAAAACGTTTCTTTAACAACTCCTACTGACACCATTCACGTTTGAGAAACTTATACTAAACTTATGGAGAAAGATCCTCGTGGAATATGAGTAAAAGCTGAAGTTAGCGGAAAATTACTTAGAATATACGCAACTTTTGTACGTAAGGAATACGTCGTATTAAATTCAGTTGCCCAATCGGCAACAAAAGTAAATAGTTTCGGCGATATTAAATCAGTTTCGGGTTAGGATACGAGATTAAATAAACATTCAGTTGAAAATTGAAAAATCCACTAGCAATCAATAACATTACTCCAGCAATGCATAACACTACACCTTAAAATACGAAATTGATAGAAAAATTACTTTGAAGCTTTAATACTAATACTAACTATAAACAAGCTGTATGACCTCAGTATACGTTTACTGTTTCTTGTTCAGTCTGATATAAAGCCAAACAAATTATTTAAAATCTCATTAAAAAAATATTTTAATTATAAATAATTACAGTCTAGTTGGATAAAAACCAACTGGTAATAACAACAAATAGGAAAATTACACAAGGATAGCTTTAATGTACGTCATTTGATTGTAATAATAAAAAATCACAGTTTTCTATGAAACTAATTTCTAATAATTAAAATTTAATAAAAGTTGTTACGTTCTGATCTTCTAGCATGACTCTAAATATGTCCGTATCAAAAACTTATCAGCACACTTTTATTTTTTTATTCAAAGTACTTTTTTATGCGCCTACATATTAAAGTGTTGCTTTATTACTGTGATTTGCGGCTTTAAAGTATCACTTTTCAACTATTTATTTTGTTGTCATAGCTACGTCCAAAAAAGTAAAAAGCATTTGTATTTGTTTAAATTCTATGAAAAATAAAATTTTTTATCAAAGCAACCCTTAAATTCAAAATTTCATTATCCAATTAAAATAGTTGTTATCATTTGTTGTCATAGCTACACAATAATTTGGAAAAATAATAAATATTTTGTCAAAGGTTACTTGTTCCACATATTTTTATTTTAAAAGTTTTGAAAATTTATAATTTTAATTTAGAATAAACAAATTTTCTTGAAATATTTTGCTTGCGGCGAATAAAAAATAGTATATGATGCACGGACGTAAGCTATTTTGGACTTAATGTGGGTGCAAACTCCACATCCGTCCAAAATCTTTAGCTTTACGTCCTAGCATCATAATGTACTAATTGTTGATTAGATCTTTGATTAACCAACTCAAATTGCATTTGCAAAATTTAGAATAAATCATTAACTTATTATGAATAAATATTTAATTAGAAAATTTATAAACATAATCCAGTTTTCGTTTTACGTAAATGCAACTCTGCGGTTGTGGTGATAAAATCTGAAGATTGATTTTGCTTGATTCAAGGATATTAACTATCGATAGAATTATTATTGCAATAATAACAATCGGTGTGTCACGGTTGACACTTGAACTAACATTTTTTCAAAGTTTGGACCGTGATACAATGCAATACAATTAATTGAACGTGAGATATATGCAAGAATAGTTTAAGTACTGATATGTTCATTACACAGAACAGGTTAGATGATGAGCTTGTAACCTATTCCCACTATTTATTACAAAAATTTCTTGTTAATATATTAAATATGCATTAATTAACTTAGCTAATCTTGCAGCTTAGTTTTTTTATCTATAAATTATTTTTGAATCCGAATTACATTTAATTTTTTATTAATTTATCGTTTATAATACTAAATAATTCAATATTAATTTTTTAATATCTTTTAAAATGTTTCGGAAATCTATAAGACAATAATTTTGTAAATTTTTTATTACATGATCATCATTTTTGAACAGACATGGAGAAGTATATAAATTTACATAAATGTAAAAAATATATATTATAAAAAATATTGTTTTTGTTAAATTATTAAATATAATAATTTACTAATTTTTGAACAGTTTTGTAGTTTGTTATATAAATTGTAATTTAAATAAATAATACATTATCGATTAAAGGGAAAAGTTTAACAAAATAACATATCTATCGTAATAATAATGCATTTGAACGTAATAAACGATCTTCAAGGTATAATGAATTGTGATGTACGATTATCTAGAAAAAATTCAAATAAGTTTATTTAATATTTCTTTGATTAAACTAAAAACTGTGACTCGTTTGTTAATTTTAAAAGTTATACTAATTTAGGTAACAGTAACGTAATGAACCTATTATACGTCCTAGTGATTAAAAAAATAATAAATAACGCAATGCTATTTACATTGACCCATGAGTTAACGTGAGATATCTTATACCATTGAATATAACAGTTGGATATCAGTAGCAAAATTGATAATTAGTGGTACTGGGGGACGAACTCTATTCAATTAACAAAAGCACTTGCAATCTTAGGCCTCAGCTATGGAGTATTCCTTCATGATGTCAAACTATTGCTTGCTCGAAAAAACGTGTCTTCATAGAACTCCATTCTATATCTGGATTATTGACAACCTAATTTTAGTTTTGTGCCGGCAAAATTTTTATTTTTATTTCCGTTATCTTATCATGAAATAATAGTGTAATAGTCTTTATCCCATTTTTTATGTCATATGATTTATTATTTTGCTATCTATTCTTTAAAAAAACATATAAAAAAATTGAGCCCATCAAATCTTCAGACTGCATGTTGTTGTGGGACCTAGGTCATAAAAGATTTTTGTTGTGACACATAGTGTCATATAATATATAAAAAAATATATAAAATATATATGGTTCCTGAGAAATTTAGAAATGTTTTAACAAATTCAATTTTTAACGTATGTTGTGAAACATATTTTCACACCTATCGCACAAACCATACCTTTATCTCAAAAAAAATATTGGTGACAATCTGCATTGCCTGACTTCAGCACCAGTTCTGAAAATAAGGATTGTTTATAGTTTATAATATTCATTTAATACTGGAACTTATGACTAACTGTTGCCATATAATTTTTAAAAAGATATAATTTTAAAAATTTTATCCTAGTAAATTGTATTAGGAACACAAACTAATAATATTCTACGTCCTACGACAATGATGGTTTAACACAACAGCGTAGCGAGTGGTTTCAATTTATTTATCAGTTATACACTATACTTTTTTTCTATGATCAAACTAGAATAAATTAATAAATTAATCAGAAATAATTCCATTCAAATAATCTTGTTAATTGTAAATTTTGTAAATTTTTTTATTTGTAAATTTTTTTTATTTTTGATCTACGGGTGTGACAATCCCGCGTACACCAGTCCCTGCTATTGACATACGAGCTAACGTGAGATTTCACATACCACTGGCAATAGCAATGAGATATCACTAGCAAAGGTGATATCTTAGGGGATAAGGCGGGTTGCTTGCTCAAAAAATCGAGCCCTCATATAACTCTGTGTATGGACTTTAGTCATTGAAAAAGGAAGTGCGTCGCATGATCAAGGAATATGCCACTAGCTGCATTATTGGCAACCACATTTTAGTTTTGTTCCTGCAAACTGTTAAAACAAATTCGCTGTTTACTTTTTAGTTTATTTTTATTTTTTCTATCTTATCATGAAATATTGGCCTATGTTATATTTTATATGTGATAGGATTTATTTCTTAGTTTTTTCTTCTATAAAAAACACAAAAAAACAAATTTGCCAGTTGCCTTCAGAACACATGTTGTTGTGGGACCTTGGTTTTAAAAGGTTTTTATGTGTTGTTGTGACACAAATTGTAATGCTACTGCACAACGCATTTTATAAAAAAAAATTAAACCAGGCGCTACTCACTGAAGTTTATGAATGATTTGTTATAAATTTTTTGTGGACGCCTTTTTTTTATAAACTGTTCCAATGGTATTATTTTTGGCTGTTATTTGTTGTTTTATAATAAAACATGATATCAATAATTTTTTAGAAAATCACTAAAGTCATTCGAAATAGAATCAAATGACACTAAAACTGGATGTATTCAGTTGAATTGAATAAAAAACCCGTTGAAAAGCGATAAAAAGATCAATCTCAGCTCAGATTTAAACTAAATTTAAGATTTAAGATTATTTAAACGATGGTTGGATGTATATTGTTATGAATTGTATAGCTCTTACTTTATATAGCTTGCGTAAGATTTATAAAGACAATATACCCATTAGACCCATCGTTTCTTACTGCAATGCTTGCACCTTTAATTTATGTATAAAATTCTTCATTTTGTTCAACTGCGGTGCTTTTATTCTAAATCATTTGCCTTTCATTCATTCTTCGAGATATATTTAAATATTCCTCTGTCAGAAGCAAAATACAAAAAAGAGCTTTAGACTATTTCAAACAATGCGCGGAATATTAGTTAAGAAGATAGATTAGTTTTGTGGTTGTTAAAAGGTAAACTAAAACAATAACTTTTTACGTAATATTTATCCAGTTCCAAAAGTTTCAGCGAACAAATTGCGCCTACTATGTTATATTGATCCAGTTGGCAGGAAATTAGGCAATTTCGCATTCAGATATTCAAAAACCAAATTTGCCTTCTCCAAAAAAAAAAATTTAAAAAACTTCTGTTTAATAATATACCCAAATAAATCCGTTTTGGAAATCCGGTGTATATCAAAATATATGTAATAACTGTAGTTACGAATACATAGACCAGACTGGGCGTAGTTTTCCAATCAGAACTAAGGAACAATTTGCGTGTATAATAAAAACTAATCATGGAACTGCTTTAGCCAGCTATGAACCCTGATGGACGCCCCAGAATAGATGGTGTGAATTTAGAAATATGGTCATAAAGTTTTAGATTATGTACAAATCTGATACATTTTTTTTATTCAAAGTTAGGCATGTTTAGTGTTTATTATAATAAGGAACGTAAGATATTCCAAAGATGAGAGACTCTGTTGAAGAAATCACGTTGGAAGGCTAAAGTTCAACACCTTTATTGAACCCGTAAAGGGATGGGCTGCTACAGTTGCTCTGGTGTGATGCGAAAGGTTTGTAGATTCAGGTAAAATTGATTTGACCTCTTCAGAAGCTGGTGTATCCATAACATATTTATAAAATATAGTCATATCAGCAACATTTCTTCTGTGCTGCAAAGAATCAAGACCGTTAGTAAGACTTGAGTTACCAATGAGTTTAATAGCTCTACGCTGTACAAAATCAGAGCAATTTAGACTACTCAAGTAAGCTTCATCCCATATGTGAGAACAGTATTCCATGCCGGGACATACATGCATTAAACGCAGTTTGTAGCTTTATTTTGGATAAGTAATCTAAATTATAAAAAAAGGAAGGGGCTGAAATCTCAATCAAGCTCTGAGATATCAAGACTTCGGTCTGGACTAGCGATTTTGATATAGTTTTCGGCAAAAAACTTTTATGAGGACATGGTTTTTAGTTTTGGGCAGCAATGTATATCAAACATAACTTTTTGTTAAAGTACAAGTATTTTTTATCTCTGTTTAAAAATTTATTACAAAACCAACACGAAACATCAATACGTTGCCGGAAAATTATAATTAAAATTTCAAAAATATTGTTAAATTAAATAAAATCAAACTTTTTCAAAATTCCAAAAATATTCCAAAAATTAGAATAAAATCAAATATTTAAACTTTTTCTAAATTCCGATAATATTTCAAAATTTCTTAAAAATTTAAACTTTTCCATAATTCTAAAAATATTGCAAAAATTATTACAAAATCAAAAATTAAAACTTTTTTCAAAATTCCAAAAATTATAACAAAATCAAAAATTTAAAATTTTTCAAAATTCTAAAAATATTCCGAAAATTCTTACAAAATCAAAAATTAAAACTTTTGCCGAAATTCTAAAAATATTGCAAAAATTATTACAAAAGCAAAAATACAAACTTTTTCAAAATTTCAAAAATATTTCAAAAACTATAACAAATTCAAAAATTTCCATGTCCAATTTCATTTTAAATTACATTTACGTCAGAAAAACAGCTACATTTTTTTTCCAAAAAATTGGCTTGAAATAATAAATGAAATCATTTCGGATTGGTTTTTGTGAACAATTAAGCTTAAGTACATATTGGAAATCGCTTAAATTTTGCAATTCGAAATAATTTTTCATTTTCTCTAAAATTCCTTTAGAAAAAATTTTGTTGTGTTTCGTGTCAGAATTCGAACTACATTCATCAGAGACACATTGTTCAAATTCCGTGTGTCTTACACAACTTAGCCAAAGCGGTGATGACGAAACATATTTTAATTTTGATGTTCAGATAATTTCTAAATTGAAACTTCATCATTTTTTATATTTACTTAAGTTGAATTTTTCATCTATGATTACATATTGAAAATTGTATTTCTTTGGTATTTTTTGTATTAAATTTCTAGATATTACGATGTGTGAATTCATAGGATGAGAGAATATTTCGTCAACATCAAAAAATACCAAAGAAATGAAATCATTTTCTGACACACTTGACATTATTTTTTGACAAACTTTTAAACAAACTTATAACTTATAATGCCCTAATTCTCTATAATAATAATAAAATATCATCCCAAGCAACAAAATAAGTCGAAAATTGGTAACATTGTAATTAAAATTCGACTTTAAGGTTATAAAACCTTAATAATGAGATGTAAAATTACATCGAATCGACATCGAGTCGACCAATGTGGGGAAAAATTCGACGTCGATTCGACGTAATTTTAGGGGTAAAATATTCTATTTAGGTATTTTTCTTCCTACTTTTTCTACCTATTTAAGTAAATTTCTCCCTAATTTAGGAAGATTCCACGTCAAATCGACGTCGATTTAGGTTGCCTTGCACCTATTTCCAACCTAATTAGTTGTAAGTTACCTACTAGGTAATATTATAAGCAATTTTATCTAAACTTTTACCAGTTATAAAATAATATGTATTTGGGCATCACATAATCAAATTCGAAAAAGATGAAAAAAAGTAATTTTCACTTAATATATAATTTATAATAAATTTTAATTTTATATTTCGCAATAAAATGGTTTAAAAATGAATTTTTATAACGAAAAAAATATTATTGATAAACTTTAGGCTTGTACTTCTAAAAATATTAATGGGCTTCAAAAAAAATAAATAATACAAAAATATACTTTTTTCATTTCTTTGAAAATAATTTTTTTTACCAAAAATCTCACTTACATAACAATATGGCGGAGTAATATTTTAAACAAAAATAAGTTTGAATATGGCGGACTAAGCAAAATCTACTGTAAAGTAAATTTCACATAATTTTTCGACTTTAAAGAAAATTTTTCTTAATTTTAAGTTGACAATAACCTAAATTAGGTCGCAATCTTTTATTTAAGAAATTTCTACTTAAACTGGTAACATTCCACCAAATTGGTTGCATTTGAATTTCTACGCGTTCTATTTTAGAGAATTTCTACCTATTGGTACACCAGGATCGTTTTGTATAAAAATTTAAGTATTGTTGCTGCTAATTGCACAAGTATAATGGCATATTCAATTAAACTTTTTTATGGAGATTTAATTTTCCATTGTCTATTGAATTTCTTTCTAAAACCCAATATGTGTTTCATTATAGAAAAATAAATATAACCCAAATATATATGAAAATCTTATAACTATTTAATCTTTAGTCGATAATTTTATTAAGGGTACAAATAATGAATAATTACTCAGTTTCATTATTTACTAAATAACTTTGGTTTAATTTGTTAATAATTAATAATAATTCTATCTAATATGTAAATTCAAATTAAATTTACAAAAATTGCATCAAACAAAATTGTACATCATCCTTCAAAAAAATGTTTTTCCCAATTTTTTAATTAAAGCAATAAGATATTACGTATAATTTTTTTTTGTTAAATTGCATCCTTTAAATAGGTAACTTATAGGTAACTTATTTAAGTAAATTTTTACTAAATTCGGAAATGAGGTCGACAATAAAATAGTATTTTTGGTATAATCGACTTATAGATTAGTTTTTAAGTTATTTTCTACCAAATATTTGATTATAAATTACCTTACAAGACTTAAGCTTACTATAAAGTGGAAAATTAGGTAAAATTAGGTGTAATTTTCCATGTTTTTCAACTTAGAAAAAATGTTATTTGAGGTAGAAAATAGGTGAAAAATGTGGTAAAACTCTCCTCATTTTGCGACTAAATTACGTGTTCAAAATAAAATTGACTTTGAGGTTGATTTTAGGTAAAAATTAGGTATAGGTGTGTACTGGTTTTGATTTAAATTCTACTATTATTTTGATATAATTTTTTTGGGCGAAAAATACGTATAATCAACCTAATTAACTACCTATAAGTAAAATTCATTTGAAAGTCAAGAAAACTGGTTGAATCGACGTAATTTTTACATAATTAGGTAAATTTACACCAAACTGTAGTTGAAAATCACCTATTGTGTTGCTTGGGATGTCATACAAACTATTAATTTTATTTTTTTTCTAAAAAAATTGGGTAAAATATAAACAAAAACGTTTCCTTTGACACACTTGACAACATTTTTTTGACAAACTTATAATGTAAACTTATAATCTCAATAATAATAATAAAATTTCATTTCAAACAAACAATTTTATTTTTTTCCAAAAAATTGAGTCCAAAAAATGAAAATGAAAATTTTCCAAAAAATCAGTAGGTCCTAAAACGTCGAGAAATGCCAAAAAAGTGGGTGTAAGAATTTCACTTTGAGCTCATGAATGTAATACTTAGGTCTTTCAGACCGAAGTAATTATAACAAAATCAAAAATTTAAACTTTTTTCAAAATTCCAAAAATATTCCAGAAATTAGAATAAAATCAAATATTTAAACTTTTTCTAGATTCCAATAATATTCCAAAAATTCTTAAAAATTCAAACTTTTTCCAAAACTCTAATTATATTGCAAAAATTATTACAAAATCAAAAATTGAAATTTTTTTCAAAATTCCAAAAATTATGATAAAATCAAAAATTTAAAATTTTTCAGAACTCTAAAATATTCCAAAAATTCTTACAAAATCAAAAATTGAAACTTTTTCCAAATTCTAAAAATATTGCAAAAAAATTATTACAAAATCAAAAATACAAACTTCCAAAATACTCAAAATTCCAAAAATATTTCAAAAACTATAACTAATTCAATTCATTCATTTTCAATTACATATACGTCATAAAAACAGCTACATTTTTTTCCAAAAAATCGGCTAAAAAAATAAATGAAATCATTTTTTGACACACTTGACATTATTTTTTTGATAAACTTATAATGCCATAATTCTCTATAATAATAATTTCATTTCAAAAAAATAATTAATTTTATTTTTTTGGGTAAAAAAGTAAATAAAAATCTTTCTTTTGACACACTTGACAACATTTTTTTGACAAACTTATAATGCAATAAGCTAGTTTTTGATCTCACATACCAGTTCCTACCATTAAGATTTCTCCAAATTTAATGTTCCTACTCGTAATCACTTAAAATGAACGTTTTTTAAGCCAAAAATATGAAAATTTGCTATTTTTGACACACATAATGATTTTTTTGACACACTTCCGGTACAGTTATTGAACACAGCGTCCTTTCGGACCTGTCTCTTAAGTATACCTACTTTTAGAAAAAAAAATTTTGAAATCCCTCCAGCGGTTTTCCCTGCAGCGTAGGTAATAACGGACGGATGGACGACCGGCCGACAGACAGACATACATTTTTTCTGCTTTTTTAGAATCAGTAGGTCCTAAAACGTCGAGAAATGCCAAAAAACGTGGGGGTAAGAATTTCACTTTTGGCTCATGGTCTTTCAGACCGAAGTAATTATAAAAATTATAATAAAATTTAAAATTTTTCAAAATTCTAAAAATATTCCAAAAATTCTTATTGATTTTGTAAAAATTTTTTTCAAAATTCTAAAAATCTATATAAAATTCAAAAAAATTGTTTTCAAAATTCTAAAAATATTCCAAAAATTAGAATAAAATCAAATATTTAAACCTTTTCTAAATTCTAATAATATTCCAAAAATTCTTAAAAATTCAAACTTTTTCCAAAATTCTAAAAATATTGCAAAAATTATAACAATATCAAAAATTCAAACTTTTTCCAAGATTATGAAAATTACAATAAAATCAAAAATTTTAAATTTTTCAAAATTCTAAAAATATTCGAAAAATTTCAACAAAATCAAAAACGGAAACTTTTCCAAAATTCCAAAAATATTTCAAAAACTATAACAAATTCAAAAATTTCCATGTTCACTTATATTTACGTAAACAAACAGCTAAATTTTTTTTCCAAAAAATTATCTAAAAAAATAAATGAAATAATTTTTTTGACACACTTGACAATATTTTTTTGACGAACTTATAATGCAATAAAATTCTCAATAATAATAATTTCATGTTCATTATCCATATCATTTCATACAAATAACTAATTTTATTTTTTTCTAAAAAGATAAATGAAAATCATTCTTTTGACACACATGTCATTATTTTTTTGACTAACTTATAATTCTCAATAATAATAATGAAACGACATGAAATCGTACAAACAATTAATTTTATTTTCCAAAAAATTGGGTAAAAATACTAAATAAAAATCTTTCTTTTGACACACTTGACAACTTTTTTTGACAAACTTATAATGCCATAATTCTCAGTAATAATAATAAAATTTCATATCGTACAAATAATTAATTTTATTTTTTTCAAAAAAATTGAGTAAAAAAATAAATAAAAATCTTTCTTTTGACACACTTGACAACATTTTTTTGACAAACTTAGAATGTAATAATCTAGTTTTTGATCTCACATGCCAATCCCGACCATCCAGTTTTTCCACATTCTTTGTTCCTACACATTATCACTTAAAATGAAGGTTTTTTAAGCAAAAAATATGCATATTTCCTTGTTTTGATACACTTGACGATGTTTTTGACACACTTCCGGTACAGTCATCGCACATATTGTCTTTTCGGCTCTTACCATTGAGTGTACCTATTTTTAGAATTCAAAATTTTTCACTTCAGCCGTTTTCTAGATTTCGTCGGTTGTTGCCGGACGTCCGGCAGACAGACATACATTTTTTTTTGCTTTTTTAGCCCAAAGAAGTGGAAGTAAAAATTTCACTTTTAGCTCATGAATGTAATACTTAGGTCTTTCAGACCGAAGTAATAAAGCAACATAATTTCAAATTATTTTTACAATTTATTTTATAAAGAAACTAGAAGAAGAAGAATTAAATTAGTAAAAAAAACTGTATCATACATTTGGTCGTAAAAAAATGACTGGTTATGGCCACATGGTTGCCTCAACAAAATATAAGGAAAAGTTTTTAATTGTTAATTGTTAGTTGTTTTTTGCTTATCTAAGCTGTTCCTAAATATCTTTATTTAATAAAAGTATTTGAGTCTAACAATTTATAACATTTGTAATACAAAATAATAAATACTTAAATTTGTATTTAAATAATCAATTTTATTATTGCATATCATGCACAGATGCCCTCCCTTTTTTTTTTAATAAAATGTATTGTGTAGTAGGAATTACAATTTACAATATGTGTCACAATAACACTTAAAAACCTTTTAAGACCAAGGTCCCACAACAACATACGTTCAAAAGTGGTGATGGACGTAAATCTTCCTTTTTTTGTTGTTTTTATATTTTTTGTGTTAAAGAATGGATAACTAAACAAAAAATCCTATCACTGACATATTATGACATAGGCCAATATTTTATGATAGAATGAAGAAAATAAAAGTAAATAGCAAATATTTACAAAAATTTGCTGAAACAAAACAAAAATGTGGTTGCCAATAATCCAGCTGGTTGCATGTTCCTTGATCATGTGACGCACTATCTTGCTTAATGATTAAAGCCTACACATAGTTATACGAAGGCTCGTTTCTTCAAGGAAGCAATAAAGCAATAGCGTCTCATCATATAGGATTATTTCACAGCTAAGATTGAGGGGCTACCGTTGACTGAATACAGTTCATCCACCACCACCCCTAAGATGTCACCTTGGCTAGTGATATCTCACTGCTATTACCAGTGGTATGTGATATCTCACGTTAACTCGTATGTTATTAGCAGGGACGGGATTACTTCGAACATTACAAAAGAAAAAATTTTACAATATTAGCGGTTGTAGGAAAATTTGTAAAGATTGAACAAAAGCTAGCGGTCGGTGTATTATTTACAACGTTATTGAAAAGAGATTGAGAGTAGAAATTTCGAAAAAAAATAATTGTTGACCATGTCAAGTAGGGTGTCTTTGAAATGTGATTTTTTTTAGTTCACAACTTTTATTTTTGTAAATTTCGAAAGCAGAGTTCCCGACTTATTTTCCAAAATGTGAATTTTGTTTTTGTTTCCTGCCTTTTCTACGAACATTACAAAAAAAATCACGATCGTAGGAATTTTGTATAAAAACAATCTTTTTTTGGTTATTATAATTTCAAATGTTCTTTGGAGGGAATTGAGAGTAGAAATTTTGAAGAAAAAAAAATTTTTGATCTTGATAAGTGGGGTGTCACATGAAAGGTGACTTTTTTGTAGCTAAAACAATTTTTGTAATTTTCGAGAATACAGTTTTCGATTTATTTTCAAAAATGTGAAATTTTTTTCTTGTCCTCCCCACTTATCTTTGAATACTACAGAAGGTAAAAATTAAACCGAACGGTATACCACCTGTTTTACTCAAACGTTGCACTGATACCCTGGTTATTCCACTAATTAGTCTGTTTCATTTATCCTAAAGCTCGGGTCTTTATCGGGTTCATGATAAATGTGGAAACTGACTAATGTTCAACCAGTCTTGAAAAAGGGTAACAAGTCTGACCCATCAAAGTTCCTTCCTTTCACATTCCGTATTCTGGTCTTTTTGGTGGTGGCACTAGCATTATGGTTCGCTTTGCTCTTGTTGTTGATGCGTGCTTACTGTTTTGTAATTAATTTTTCTATCATCTCTTTTTTGTATCCTTCAACACCATAGTAAAAATTAATAAGAGCTAAATACAAAAACAATTAAATAGAACAATAATATAACATACAAATCTTGACCATAACGTCACCGACACAAAAACACCACTTCCCTCATCCACATTATGGATGTCGAAACGTAGTCGTATATGTTAAATTATTGTATTAAATTATTTTAATATATATATAAATAATTATTTTAATATATTAATTACATTTTTACATAACATAAAATGTTCTAAACATAACATAAAATGTTATAAAGTTTATAAATAAACCCACGCTAGCAAAATTTTGTCAAACGGCGGAAATTGATAAGTGTAACAAGTTGGTAATTCATTTTATTTCCTTAAACCATCAAATAACTGTTCGTTTAAATTTTCTAATAAATTTCGAATTTCATTTGATATGAATATTTTGAGACTTCCTTGATTCGCCACGACAAAGAAGAAAATAATATTTCTTCACGGACACAATTGTGGGGATATTTTACATGACTTGAGAGATAGGTGTTCTCATAATACAGGGCACCACACCAAGACTAACGAGAAAACATAACAAACAGTTGAGAAATGATATGTTTTGCTATAAATTGTTTAGAATGTGTGTTTTCAGAGCGGTCGTTAATTAATAATTCTTCTCGTAAAAGGAAACGGTAAACATGATAAATAGGGATAGGGATTTAACTTTCAGTTTAAATTTGCACAAAAACTATTTGCATGAAATCAAGTATTCTTGGCACTAGGTATCTGAGTCCTTGAAACGAAAATTACTTTGCCATAATGCTTTCAAATTTTTTAAGAATCTTTCTTTTATTAGTTGGATTGAAACAGAGGGTCATATATAAAATTTGGAACGAACTGAAGATGTTGAAAATATTCGTGCATCATCTTGCCGAGGAGCCCCATTTTTGGAGGCTTTAAAGGGCAGTTATGTACTTTGGAGCTACTTGAGCTCTAAAGTGAAGAAGGAATACTGTCAAGGCTGGTCCACTCGTTTGTAAGCGTTAAATTGAGTGGAACAGGCCACTGCGAAAAATCTTAATAGAAAAATCTTAATAGATTACAAAGATAAACTAACTTCTTCTCTTCGACTGGGGTTTTTAATATTTGAACGTAAAACTTTTGGAGCGAACAAAATTTATGGTTGGTAGTAAAATTATACTGTTGACCGTTTAAAGGTACAATTAGACGATATCATTTAAGTGAAATATCATTTCGAGTGAGATCTCACTAAAATGAGATGCATGTTTATACCAGAACAAAAGTAAGGTCAAATATAAAAATAAAAGTGATAAATCATTTGTAAAATTTGTTAATGTGTGTCAATTGTCATTTATTTGTGAATGTTATTATATTTTTTATTCACTTATTCAGTCTCGTACCAAATGTTATATGTGTTGGATGTGTCGATTTTAGATTTAAGTATCTAAAATCGACACATCCAACTCATATAACATTTAGTACGAGACTGAATAAGTGAATACAAAATACAATACACATAATCAAATTGTATCGCATACTTGCCGAACATAATATTCGTAATATTTTATTGAGTTTCGTAATTTTTTAAATTTATATTTTGAATTGTTTTAGTTTTTTAACCGACTTCAAAAAAGATGATGTTCTATGTTTCATTGTGGGTTTTTTATGTATGTTAATTGTTATCCGATAATGATTGGATGATTTAAATTGTATTCTTTTTGGGTTGATTTAGAATGGGTCCCATAGTTTTCTATGATATGAAAAATACCGTTTTTCAGAAAATTGGAAAAACCCGCATTTTTATGTATTTTAGCCGATTTCGTTAAAACATCTTAATCGTTTTGAATAGTTTGAGTTGTATTATATTGCTATAGATTTCGAGGTGGTCGTATATAATTTTTTATGACTAAAAATATGCCGTTTTTTCAAAAGTTTATTTTTAAATAAAAATATTTGTGTTGATTAAATTTGTTTTGTTAAATAGAAAAATGAGTGCGTGTAATCTTTGCACGCGGTTGAAATAAATTTCTTTGGCTACTGTGGCAGGTATTAATAAAAAGATAAAATATAAAATAAATATATCTTATTACAATTTAAAGTTGCATTTCTTGATAATATAATTTACAGCATGTGTAATAAAAATCAATATTTACATAATGTATTACAAAGGCAATTCAATTATTATCATAATTGAAATATGAAATTAGAAGTTTATGACAAATTTGCTAAATTTATTGAAAAACTGCATCAATTGTTGTACCAAATCTTGTTGTTAAATTAAGTGGACATGTATTCATCGTGAAATTTAATTTGTAATACGTTGTGAGACTTTGTAAAACATGTAAATATGGCTTTTTATTACACATTGTTGTAAATTATATTATCAAGAATATTAGAAAAAACTCTAAATTTCAATATGACATATATTTATTTTATTTTATATTTAATATTTTTAGTGATACCTGCCACAGTAGCCAAAGATGTTTTACTTCAACAGCGTGTAAAGATTACGCACTTCATTTCTTCTATGTGTTTTATGTTAATTTTTTGTAGGCTTTCGTTTTTTATAACGAGTTCCATTGGTTCGAGTAAACCGTGGTTTACAGGGTGCCGTATACTTTCAAAAAGTAAAAACGGTACGCTATTGGTAAGATTTCGGTGTCCAACTGAATTTCTACATAATCGATTTTCTCACAAATTATAAGTGCTATGATATAAATATGAATATTTGTTTTTATTCGACTTAAAAAAGAAGGTTCTATGTCTCATTTTGTTTTTTTTATGTATGTTCACCAATTTCTCAAAAACGGCTTGTTAAGGTAAGTTCCAAGATGGTCCCATATTTTTTTATTACCGTTTTTCAGAAAATCGATAAAAACTGTGTTTTTATAATTATTCACCGATTTCTCAAAAACGGCTCACTCGATTTGAATGATTTAAATTGTATTCTATTAAGGTACATTCTAGGGTGGTCCCATTTTTTCTCTTTGACGTGAAAATCGCCGTATTTTCAGTAAATAGTACAAAATATATTTTTTATGTATTTTCGATGATTCTTTCGAACCAGTTTATTCTATTTGGATGGTTTGAGCTGCGTTATATTGCTTAAGATGCCGAGATGGTCCTATATATTTTACCATGATAGGAAATATTCCGATTTCTTAAAAAATATTAGGAAAACCGTGATTACTTGATTTTCATCGATTATAACTTGCCGGGATTTTAAGTTATTACTGTAAAAACGACATTCGCTTTTATACACTAAAAATTAAAAAAATAAAAATTAAAAAAAAAAACAGAACTGACTTCAGAAAAAAAAAACACAAAAAAGTGAAAAATATCTCACTAGTGGCTTTTGATTTAAATAATCTTTTGATTTAAATACAACTATCTTTTGATTTATTTATTTTAGTATACTTACATATGAGCGATTTCACGCAAGTTCAGCAAATTTTTGGGAAATTTTGACTTGACCCCTTTTAATTTTGATTATTTTTTGTTTATGGATAGTCTTTCATAAATAAAAAAATACAATTTCTCTTAGAATTTTTTTTTCGACCAGGGGTCTTCACAGCGTGCCCCTCAATTTTTTGTTATTTTGTGATGTGAGTGCATTTCGACGAGCGATTGTAGAAAAACTACTGAATCGATTTTCATAAATGATATGTCGTTGAATAGGTATTAGAACAAAGTTTTTAAAAATGTACACTGTTAATTTTTTGAAATAATTTTTAACGGTGTAACATAAGAAAAAAACGGTGTAAATGAAAAAAAGATGGCAAAGCCTTTTTTTTTTTTTTTAACTAAATTGAAGCTTATTTTATATCTAACCACTTGTGAAAGTTAAGGAGATGCATTATTTTTTGTTTTAAAGATAAAATTCGTTGTGCATATGACTGTCGGGAATCAGTTTTTTTTTGTTCTGAAGGAAAATTATAAAAATGGCGATTTTTAGATTCAGATTTTTTTTTATGTTAAATATCAAATATTTTATTATTAAATGAACCTTTTTAAAAGCAATTTCAGTCAAGTTCAGCAAAATTTTGCGACATTTTGACTCCTTTTTAATTTGGTTTATTTTTAGTTTATAGATAGCCTTTGATAAATGAAAAATACGACTTCAAGTAGAATTTTTTATAAATATAATAATATAAATTATTATATTTTTAAATATAATAATATAATTATAATAACAATATAAATGATATGTCGTAGAATAGGTGTTAAAAAGAAACTTTTGAAATTGTGCATTGTTAGTTTTTTAATCCAATTCAACGGTGTTACATAAGAAAACAAGTTTAAAAGATGAAGCTAGCATCTAATCCCACTTTTTTATTTTTTTTTTTAAATAAAATTGAATTTTGTTTTTATTTACCTGTGAATTTACATGTTAATCCGTTAATCCTTTAAAATGAGGCTGTTTTTTAAGATGTGCATGATTGAAAAATTTGAAAATCCTACTTTTAATTTTAAGTGAATATAGGCGTAAACTAATTTGGATTAAAAATAAATAAAAACCATCTTAAGGATTTTAAATTATATATGGCTGTAATTAAGACAAAGATTTCAAAAGGTTGAATAGATGCTGTAGAGTAGAAAATGTAGAGTAATTATATTTGGTCATAAAAAATAGGCGTATATAATCTTTATTGATGCCTGCATTACTATTTTTAATCCCATTTTTGTTATATAAATGAAGTTTTAAATTGGTCACTATCAGTTTGTAAAATAAGTAAATCATTTTTAACAATTGTATTTATTTTATTTATTGTACTACATATATAATTTTTATAATATTTTAAAAAGTTCATCTAATAATAAAATATTTGATATTTAACATAAAAAAAATCTCTTAGTTTATAACGCCATTTTTATAATTTTCCTTCAGAACAAAAAAAACTGATTCCCGACAGTCATATGCACAACGAATTTTATCTTTAAAACAAAAAATAATGCATCTCCTTAACTTTCACAAGTGGTCAGATATAAAATAAGCTTCAATTTAGTTTTAAAAAAAAAAGGTTATGCCATATTTTTTCAATTACACTGTTTTTTTCTTATGCTACACCGTTAAAAATTATTTCAAAAAATTAACAGTGTACACTTTTAAAAACTTTGTTTTAATACCTATTCAACGACATATCATTTATGAGAATCGATTCAGTAGTTTTTCTACAATCGCTCGTCAAAATGCACTCACATCACAAAATAACAAAAAATTGAGGGGCACCCTGTGAAGACCCCTGGTCGAAAAAAAAAATTCTAAGAGAACTTGCATTTTTTATTTATCAAAGACTATCTATAAACAAAAAATAATCAAAATTAAAAGGGGTCAAGTCAAAATTTCCCAAAAATTTGTTGAACTTGCGTGAAATTGCTCTAATAGATTACAAAGATAAACTAACTTCTTCTCTTCGACTGAGGTTTTTAGGATTTGAAAGCTTTTAGAGCGAACAAGATCCATGGTTGGTAGTAAAATTATATTGTCGACCTTCTAATAGTTGCAAGTTGACACTTGGCAGCATATTTTTAATGTTCTGTTGCATTTTTTACTAACAACCATGACGTTTAGACACTGTAATACCATTTTAAGTTGTTCGTTCCTTCAAGGGTGTCTCGAATATTTACCATAGCCAAGTGATATTTTTATCACACCTACTCATTTTATCTAATTACTATTATCTTATTTTTAAAAACAAATAAAATTTACTATAAGATAATTAACATTAATTCATTCAACAATTTTTTTTAATATTTTTCAAACGAGATTTCCATTCCAAGAAACTGATGTTCTTGAACTACATTTAACAAATTCTACAATTACAAATGAAAAGAAAAATAATTCTAATATACACCTTGATAAAATATCTGCAAGTGGTGATACCTTGATAATGAAATATTTTTTCATTCAAAGACATAAACATAAGACAAGTAGTGCAGCAGTTTTATTTTATTTAATTTTTTTCTTATAACTTAAAAACGTAAATTTATAAAATATTTTGAATGTCAGTGCTATCATGTTTTTTCTATAGTTTAAAGTAACAGGGTGATGTGTTGAGAGGTGTATTGTACGTTTAACAAATTTTTAAGAGAAATTGCGTTATTGAAAGAAATGTACTTTGCTCTGAATGCCTGTTGTTTTGGCTGAAGATATAAAGTTTTTTGGATTATCTCATTTTATAACTTGTTTAGAAAATTATACAATTCATTTATCGAATCACCCATTTATATTTAGATATGTTCATTGATTAAAATGTTATTTTATTTTGTACATATTTGATTTTGTAATTGCTTATATTGAATTAAACAAGATAAATTATTTGACAACAACTTACTCGAGTTGTGATACAAGTCAAATAGAACTCAATTATTGTAATTAATATTTAAAAGAATTTGTATTTTATGGAATATTTATTTTTTGTTTCTAATTTATATTATAAAAATTGTTTTGATTATGGAAATAATATTGTGTTTTGTTTTTAATCAATAGATGCAAGAGTGAAAACATTTCCATTTATGGATAATCCATTACCAACAATAGGCATCATAATTACATATTTAGCATGGATTTTAGTTATTGGACCAGTATATATGAGAGATAGAAAACCAATGGATTTAAAAAATGTTCTTATATTTTATAATGCCGGTCAAGTAATGTTAAGCGCTTATATGTTCTATGAGGTAGGATAATTGTTCAGTATAAATACAATACCACAGAAATAACCTTATTTTGTTTTCAGCATTTAATGTCAGGATGGTTGTTTAACTATAACTTATCGTGTCAACCTGTTGATTATTCTGATAGTCCTAGTTCAAGGAGGGTAAGTCAAATTTCATAAAAATAATTTAAGATAAACCTTTGATTTTTTACGAAAAAACCGAATTATAACCAAATTTATCTGGAATTCACACTAATCATGTTGTCAATATGCTTATATTTGGTAAATAAGATTTTTGAAAGCAAAAGTGCTATTTTTCACATTTGTTTAAAAAGTTTTTACAAAATAAAATAAACATTTAATAATAGTAATTAGAGTCATGAGTTGTTCTTTTGGTTGAAGAGATCAACAAAACAGTTCAAAAAAGTTGGGATGATAGGATATCCGCTTTAACTAGGTAGATCGTTATAGTTTATAAGGCTTCTGTGTATATCCGGCATTACAATTATTCAAAAACAAATTTAACACATAACCCCAGCAAAAGTTAAAAACAAATTTAACACATTCTGGCCCAGGAAAATCTCTAATTCAATTTAATTTAGTCAATCATTGAAATCACCAAACAAGACTTCAGAATATATGCAAATAAAATAAACGAACATAAAAATAATAATAATAAAAGAAAGAGCAAAAAAAACTTAACTAATATGTTGAATGTAGCACGTAAATCATCTTGACCCTTAAAACATCCGCTAGCATCCGATTATTAGCAACATGATTGATTATAATTTATCGAAAACTACGACTGTCGCTGCATTTGGTTCTCCTTCTCTAAACTCTTTCTCATATCCCACAAAATATTCGTTATAATCTTGTTACTAATATTTTAGTTTTCAAAATTTATTAATTAAATTAATCAAATTTTATTTCATTTTTTTAACCAAATTATTTCTAATTTTAACTTTTCATGTTCAAATGTAAAAGTTATTGAATTCACCAATTATGGCCAAAAATGTATTATTATTTTAATAATAAAAATAAATACGAAAAACAACATTTTGCCAACACTTCATTTTTTTTTTCATTTCAAAAATTCGCTTTTTTTAAATATTTTAATTTTATCAATTCATCTCACCAAAGGTAAAACTTAACAAAAACATTAAATTTAAAATCGTTTCATAGAACGACTTTATTTTCCTAAAAAAAGAAATCTATTTATCTCATCGCTGTGTTTAGTTGACCCATTTTTCAAATAAATCCATAATATCAAATAAAAAAAACTATACATATAGGGTCCCTCAAAATTAATTCAATAATTAATATTGCAAAATTATCTCAGTTACAACACATAAATCGGATCATCCTATTCAGATCACATAATATCAACGCACCTGTGCAGATCAATTTACTTTATTTTAAATAACCGTTTAGATAGTATGGAATGTATATATGATTAAGTGAGAACTGTTTTATTTTAGATTTTAAGACAAAATGTTCGCTAATCAGATTTTTGTTGGTTGCAACAAGATTTCTTTACCAAATCGATTTATATAAATAGAAATAAAATAAATAGAAATAAATATAAATAGAATTAACAAACAACTTTGTCAATACACAAAACGTACATTACACAAAAATACTATTTTCTAGCACAAATCAATTAATTCATCCATTTTTAGTACCACAAGTATTACAAATAGATGAAATTCGTGATCTAGATGACCGACGATGATCTCGACCATTTTTGATCGAGTTCATCCTTGTCATAGAAGAAGTATAGGTTAAATAAAAAAGACGTGACCGAAAAAGAAAATTCAGAAAGTGCTTGACGTTCTCGTTTTTAATAATGTAAATAAAAAGATTACTGTGTATTTCTTTGGATAGGCCAATTTTTTACCTTTACACCGCCTATTAAACAGTAGATATCGGGTGAGCCATTTCCTTGCAATTTGATTTCAAAATTAACCTGACTTTGGATTTCTATATTTTTTTTGGACTACCCTGTTCTCAAATTAAATACTATGAAAGTTGAAATTTTTTAGGCAAAATGATCAATTTATCCCTGAATTTCAGAACATCATTTTATTCAGATTATACAAGGAGTGCAAGGGGAACAAATTCTTTTTCTCGATTTAAAACTCTTTTTTTTCTCTTCTAATTCCCTAGCCTAGACCTTTGTAACATTTGGTAGAATTATTGAATGTAGAAGGCGAGTCACATTGGTTAAAGATTTGTGAAGAGGAAATGTTAGAGTTATTTTTGTTTTGAAAGTTGGGGTAGAGTGTGAGTAAACTTTTTTTTTGTTTTCAATATTTGCTCCAACCGAAATCTTGGATGGATCTAAACTATATAGACATTTTCAGAACTGAACCAAAACCAAGTTCGATTTGGTTAGAATTTTTTTTAATAGTTACAGCTATTTTGTTGGCTGAGATCGACTGAGTATTCATAATATTTTGCGGTATCTAGGGAATACGCAATTTAGATTGATCGGTGTTATGTTTAGTGGGCATTCACAATTAATTCAAGTTTTGGATATTTGTTTTTCTAAAAAATAAGGTTAAATAACTTCGAAGCCAGTCATCTCAAAATTTGTAAAGTTTATTGAATCCATGGATTGGTTGATTTTGTTTTTACTTCAAAGAACATTGGATGGTTCAGGAACTATTTAGACATTTGAAAAATAGCTAATACTCTTGATTTGGAAAGCATTTGAAGTATTTAAAATTTAACTTTAAACGTCAACTTATCAAACTAAAAAAAATTTACGAGACTGTTGTAAATCATATAGGATCATATTTCTATCCATTAATAAAAATTCTTTCCATTATCTATCCATTCTATCCATTAATTATCCATTAATTAAATTAGAAATCGTTTTGCATGTAAAATTTGTCATAATTCGTTAGATGTGCAACACGAGTTTGATTGATTACACTGTGCGACAAATGGTAGGGATCTGTGATCCACTGAGGTTTTGACTACCGGGAAAAGTTATATCGGTAAAAAAAAAGTTATACGTGTCCCGGCGTTTCGCTGGGTCACGTCTAGGAATCGAGATATATCGATTTGAAGTTAGCATGTATCATATAGGGAAAATAGTCAAGTTTTGGGGACATAACTTGAGAACGAATAGTCCTATTTTACTGAAACAAATTTAGAAAAATTAAGAATCACAATTCTTTTAATCTGCTGATACACTATTTCCTTACACAATCAACAGTTTCGCAGTTATAAATAAATTTATGAAGAAAAAAAATAATTTTTTGCCTAAAAAATAAAAAAATTGTATTTTAAAAAATTATGAAAAATTCAAAACGGAAAAAAGTGTCAAAGTCTTATTACTTTGACGTAAAGTCACATAATCTGTGCACAAAACCATAGATCATGAAAATCGATGAACGCATTTAGCTTTTATTCACAATTGACTAAAGGTATCTCATTTTGACAAGAATATTGATTTTTCATATAAATTTTTTTTCAATATTTTTACTGGAATAAACTCCAAAATTGATTGTTTTAAATGTATTTGGATATGTGTCTATGTGTCCTTGTGTATTAATTTTATTTTTTTTTTACTTTTTCATTTATTATTTTCTATTTTTTATTTTTTTATTTTTTATTTATTTATTTTATTTTATTATTTTTAGTATAATTTTATTTTATACATTTATATTTTTATTATATTTTATCATATTTTATTATATTATTATTATTGTTTATTATTATTATTATTATTATTATTATTGTTTATTATTATTATTATTTATTATCATTATTATTTATTATTATTTATTACTATTATTATTATTATTTATTATTCATTGTTTGTTATTATTATTTATTATTTATTATTATTTTTTATTGTTTATTTATTATTTATTTTTTATATATACATTATTTATTTATTATTTATTTTATTTATTTATTATTTATTTTATTTATTTATTAAATTTTTTTTATTTTATTTTATTATATTTTTATTATATTTTTGTTTTATTATTTTTATTATTTTTTTATTTTACTTTATTATTTTTATTTCATATATTTATTTTATTTTTTTTTTGTATTTCTTATTTATTTAATTTTAATTTGTTTATGTTTTCGTTAGTTTTTCAGTATAGTATCTCAGTAGATTAAAGGAATTGTAATTCTTAATTTCAAAATTTGTTTCAGCAAAATCGGACTAGTCGTTCTCGAGTTATGTCAAAAAAAGAACCATAAACGTGACAATTTCTCCTATATGAAACTTACTAACTTCAAATCGATATATCTCGATTCCTAGACGTGACCCAGCGAAACGCCGGGACATGCATAACTTTTTTTTTACCGATATAACTTTTCCCGGTAGTCAGAACCCAGCGGATTTTGGCTGTCGCACAGTGTTATTACTTCGTAAATAAACAAGGTCTAGTTTTGAATATTTTTTGGTGGTTATAAGAAGATGGGTGAGTTTGGCGCCATCAGACACTTGTAAAATTTGTTGTAATTTCTAGAATCTTACAAATACTATTCGTTTCCGATTTGATTCAACAGAAAATCAATCTTGCATGTATAAAAGAAAATCGACAAACATTTGTAAAAGTTGTCCCAGCGATTCCAAAAAAATGGTGTTGTAGGGCTATATGTGATAAGCGAAGACGAAGTTTTTTTCTGAAATAGTAAATATAATAGTATATTGTTGGACTTGTGAGCTAAATTATATTTTGTTGCTTTATATCGAATAATATCCTCTATAATATCTCTAGAACAGTATATAATTGTCCATGTAAAAAGCAATCCATCTAGATCTAAACCACACAATTCTAAAGATTGGTTCTGAGCTTTGTTGATGGTGATGACAAATGTCAATTAAATCATTGACTGGAACCATCTTCATGTTTAAAAGTTCCGTTCGAGATTGTTGCCTCTGTGATGTTGATTTCTATATTTTTGAACAGCAAGCTTCTTGCCGTCACAAAGCTATTTTGTTTTAATTTCACAACATAAAAAACTTTACATCCATTTTTAATTACAGTACGTGTGGTGGCATCCCTGACAGACCGAGTGAATTTATAAAATTTTAGTTGAAAAATAATCGCTTAATCGAGCTTATTCTCTATTGAATCGAGCTATTCTAAAATAATCGAGCTATTCTTGCGGTCGAATACAGACAGAATTTAACAATTTTGACTGAGCCAACGGAAGGATCAACGGAAGAATCACGATTGACTTAGTGAATAAACTATTCTTGCGGTCGAATACAGGCAGAATTTGACCATTTTATAGTAGAATAGAGCTACTAATTTGCTTTTTATGTTAAACTGAATAAAATTGTTAAAGTCTGCCTGTGTTCTTGTCGCAAGAATAACTCGATCGCTCAACTAATTGTAATGAACAGCAGTGAGTTGCTGATGATGGAATCATAATCAGGAACAAACGGGGAGTCGCGTATCTTGAAATAATTCCATCTAGTCTCAATCTGTGAGTTCGTATATATCTCCTCAGCCCGTTACAGATCCTGAATTGCACACAAAAGCTTCAAAAGACGACGGACTCAAACGAGCAAAGAATAGGAACTCTAACGTCCCCGAAATAGCAGAGGAACCAACCCATAACTACTGCCACATCAAATATAATTATTATATTTAAAAGGTTTCGCTCGTCCCATTATTTGTAGCTGATCCAAACCTTTATAGATCCTTAACACTTCATACATTCTTAACCATAGTGACTATAATCTAAGTTTATGATAAAAATAAATTATTGCAACAGAAACGTTACACCTCATCCGGTGATTTGTTGAATAACTAAGGAGCGATTGCTGAGCAATTATAATAATATAAATAAATTGTTGCGCCAACAGGTACAGGGACAGGTGATTGCTGAGCAATTATAATAACATAAATCAATTGTTGCCTCAACGGTAAAGACAATTGTTAAATAAGAATAAATTTAAATTTTTTTTTAATTTCTTTTAATTTACTTTACTGATCAAATTATCATTATTTTCAAAAAAAAAACAAATCCACCTTTTAAAATTTAAGAATCAAAACTTTTAAACATTTATCTATCAATTTAACTCAATATATTTTCGAAATTATTTCTAATTAAATTATCTATCAAAAATCAACTCATTTGTAACGACGGACTATTTTCAATTTTTACTCTAAAATAATAGTTTTCAAATTCAATAATAATTTTATTAATTTTCTTCAATTGTAATAAACGTATACGTTTATTCGTACCACTGTACATTTTTTTGATGATTTAAATAAGTTCAAGTAAATTAAAAATATAAGTTTTTCATAAATGATGGAAAATGAAACAGAAGATCGATGATAATATGATATATAAACGATCAAATTGTTTGGATCAAGTCAATTAGTATATAAATTTAAATCGAATAGTGTTGATTGGTATTCAATTAAAACAAAACTATTATGTAAATTTTTACCAAATGGTTAACATTGATGTTAACTTAAATTAAATAAAAAAAAGATTATTGTGTAATTTTAATCAATAGATTTTTTAGTTTGAAACTTTAGCTAGAAACTCAAACTTTAGTTTGAAACTTTAGCTAGAAACTAAAGAAGTAATTGTCTGTTTGTCTTTGGTTGTTTATGGAAAAAAACTAAACTTAAGTTGTGGTTGTGCTTTTCTTAAGTTGTGGTTCGAACAATACAAAATGCTGATGAGTAATCCAGATGTTTTCGAAAAATTGGCTGACAATTGTATAATTGTATTGGTACACTAAAGTTACAAAAAAAGGATCAGTACATGTGAGGATTAATTTACAAAGAGATTAATGGCTGTTTGTTTAAGCTATGTGGTGTTTGGAAGTACATGTGAAATACAGCATCCAGTCGTTTATCTGCTTATGTTGTATATGGTACACTATTAATGCAGTTATAAGCAGATGGTAGCAATTTGCATAAGATTTGAAGTGGATCATCATATTATGTATATACGTATAGAGCAATTATTTTGAAAATTTACAAAAAAATGGAAAAATGAACTTTTAGAACTTTAATTTTGATGAACACAAAATATGTTCAAAGTATGCGATCGAGAAAAACAAAAATGCAAAAAAAAAATTTTTTTGTCGCTCGCATAGTGAGCAAATGCGCATGGAAAATATAGGGTAGGGGTGTCTTTAAAATGATGTACCTCGGTCAATTATTGTCAATTATTTTTTTATTTTATTCATAAAATATCATATTTTATCTCAATGACATATCGAAACTAGAGGAGGCATTCTTTTATAGTTTCAAAGATATTGAATTTTGAGTAATCCAACATCTGATAAATTTGATCAATTTTTACAGTAAAAAATTAGTATACCATCATATATCAAAAATACCTCGTTAAATTTCAACCAAAAAAAATTATGAAAGAGAGCTGAAGAAGATTCTGCAGAAGATTTATGCAGAAGATTTTCAAGAAGTTATCTCGCAGCTTCATGAAATACATAATAGTCCTCTAACAAGTAAAACCGAAAAGCATCAAATCCTCTCTCCATTTTACCCAAATCGTGGTCATGTTCAGATATTGTAGACAACTTTGATGGTGTTTCTCTGTACCAGGCTGGGAGAGTAAAAAAACAAATAAGTCAACCAAAAAGTAATCGACAGTCAAAAAATTCCGCTGGATACGCCGAAGTAATTTCATTTTTTAATTCAGATGGCATCTCACGACAAATGCCAGGAATTCGTGACTTTGTTATAATAAAGGAAAATGAAACGAAGAAAAAAAACCAAAAAAGGCTAATGGTATGGACTGGGTAAATGAGGCCTACAACCTATTTAAAAAAGAACATCCTGAATCACCAGTATCGATATCCAAGTTTTATTCGCTTCGACCAAAACATTGAGTTTTGGCAAATTCAGACGGTGTCCACAGAGTCTGTTTGCGCTCAATTCACGAAAATTTCAAATTGCTGTTGCAGGTGAGGTCGCAGAAGTTTCGAGATCAAACCCCAATGAACAAATAATTGTAAAACAATGGAGAAATACAGATCGTTGTAACCGAATGCATTTGAAATGTGTTTGTAAAATGAATTTTCTGAGCTATGTAATCATTTCGGATGATTTGAGACACGATGCTTCAGCTGTTTCTTTATTCATAAACCATTCAAACAATTTCATCACCGGAAATATTCAGAATTCGGATCACGTTATAAATAAAATAATATATTTTTCGGGCGGGGCTCACAGCACAAAGACTTTCAAAATCTGCTATTTCATTTTACTGACTATGGAAGAAAAGGTAAATTAATTGTAACAAATTATTAATGAATGATAAATATGTACTAAATATTCTGTTTAATTTAGCTGAATGGCATTGCTTGGCTACTGCTCATGGTAAGGGGCCATGTGATGGTGTTGGGAGTACTGTGAAGCGAATGGCACGGGAAGAAATTCTTCGGAAGGAATACGAAAATACCATTTTGACACCAAACTCATTTTATGCGCACCTATCAGTGGCAAATACAAACATCGCATTCGAGTATTGTACGACCGGTGATTACGACAGGCACAACGTATTGTTAGAACAAAAAAACCTTACTCACAAGCCACGGACAATAAAAGTTACTCATAAGCTACATAGTTTGAAACCGTCAGAGTCTGCTAGTAATAATTGTTTGAAAGTTCGCTATTGCTCAGCTGACAATGAATATCAAACTGTAAAGCTGATAAAATGATTAATAGAATTCGATAAGAAAGCTACATACTATATTTCTTTCTGAGCTATCTTTCATAAATTTTTGGGATTAAAATTTTACGGAGCTTTTTTATTATAACAGATTTAATTAAACATTTAATAAAAAAAATAAAAATTTTAATATTTAATTTTTTTAAGTATTTTTTGTTCAAAATATGATCTTTTATGAATAAAATAAAAACACAATTGTTGAAATCCGACCATAACTGACCGAGTTACATCATTTTAAAGACACCCCTAACCTATATTTTCCATGCGCATTTGCTCACTATGCGAGGGACAAAAATTTTTTTTTGCATTTTTCTTTTTCTCGATCGCATACTTTGAACATATTTTGTGTTCATCAAAATTAAAAGACTCGAAGAAAATGGATGTAAATTTTCCCAGGAACTGCTCTATAAGCTAGAAACACAACACGGGCGAAATCGTCCGACGACGACGCTAGTAACATTAGAATACACAGCATACATACATTTCAAACACAACTACAGCGATAAGCGAAAAAGTTTTTTTCGTCGGAAAAAATTTAGATTCTATTTCTAATTTATCGTCGGCGATGATTATTACCAGATATCAATTCTATTTTTATTTGGCTGCAAGGGTAGTTTTTAATGTTATTGTGACAGTGCCGCCAACTGAAAAATATGATTTTCTGATGTTTTTCGCGTTTCTGAGGTTGTAATCGTTTTGTTTTGAGTTGTCAACTGAATTTTCAGTTTATGTTCAAAGTTCGGTTTTATTCATTTATATGTTTTCATAATTTGTATTTTGTATTTTATTTTTAAAATTAGTTATTACTAGAAAAATTATTATTATTTATTTATTAGTAAAAATTAGTTATTTTTAAAATGGAAATTTGTGAAATTCATTTTGACAAAGAACAAAGTATTTTAGTTTATGCAATTTTATTTTTGACAGCTTTTCACGCTGACTCCTTTGTTGTGGTTACAACAGCGAAATTGTAGACGTTTTTTTTATCGTCCGACGTTATCGTCCGTATTGTGTTCCTACCTATAATGTAAGCCTTTTGATTTAAATTATTTGATTTTTTTGTTAAATTATTTTTTTGTGTGTTCCGTTAAATTATTTTTAAAAAGATATAATTGATAGTTTTTTTTTCATTATTCTGTAATGGTGATAAGAGATTTGCAAGTGCTATTCGTTTGGTATAGATTCAAATTTCCGGCTTAATATTACAATTTTCATATATTTTTTTGAGCTTTTCGGTGTAATATAATATTATTATATTCGAAATAAGGTCCAAATTTCGATACACATTTTTATGTATGTAAACGTAGGCTGTCAACAAGTGTTCCTCACCTGTATTAATTTTTATCAATTCACTTAATTTTATGGTCGAGTTTCACTCGAAGAGTTAATTCAATCGATTAGTTTTGTATGGGTGATCAGCCTATAGTTTCGGTTGATTGGAAAACCGCTGTGTTGATGGTTGTTGATGTTTTGCTTAAAAATGCTTTGACTTAGATGGGATTCGAGCCCGGGTTCTCCCCGAGCTTGAAAACCAGTGTGCTACCACTAGGCCACGCAGCACACAAACCATAACACTGGTTAGAACAACAAAATGCTTCTTATTCATTTTATGATCTTCACGTATTTCTTTTCTCTGTACGAACTGCCTAAAACAAAATTTAACACAAATTTGACAACAAAAAAAATTTCACTAACAAAGTCGCTTCTTCTAATTTTTCCCTAATTTGAATTATACTATGTAAATAAATTTTACAAAAAAAATCAATCTCCCCAAAACCATTAATCCTATATGGACCTAAAATTTGAGGTGCTTATAAAACTAAAATATCCACACAAGATGATGGGTTAAAAAGTAAATAAAGTTGTTTTAGTTTGTACGGAGGTACGATGTGAAGCCTTTGAGAACATATATGTTTTGGTCGAGACGAGGAGGATATCATATGAAAGGGCTTCACTTCAGTATTCCTTAAAAATGTATATTGGAATTTTACACCCCAACATTTTTTGTTTATTTTGAAAAATGACGTTTTCTCTATGTTTTATTGCCCCGATTAACTCTGACCCTACTCCATCGAAAATCTTAAAATATAGTTGGAATGATAGAAAAATGAGGAGGTTTTGAATGAAAAATATAGAAACGTGGCAAATTCTCATAACTTTATTTATGAGAAGGGGTAAAAACATCATTTAAAACCATGTCAAGTGGGGTGTCATTTGAAAGAGCACTTGATTTTAGAAACATTGTTTTTCAGAATTTTGCAATGCATAGTTTTTTTATTATTGTCAAAAAAGTGACACAAAAAGTTTCCCTCCCTCCCCCCCCCCCCCCCCTTTGATTTCGAGCTTAATTGACAGAAAAATTTGAAAAAATTCACAGAGACAGGAAATTTGATAAACTCTGAACAAAAATTATAGCAAAGTCTCAAATAATTATATATGTTTATGCTTTTAAGGGATTGGGGTGGGGAACGGTGAAAGAAAACTTTTTTGACCCAAACGAGTGGGATGTCATTTGAAAGAGCACCTAATTTAAGAAATAATGCAATTTTTTTAGAAGTTCGCTGTGCTAGTTTTCGAGTTATTGTCAAAAAATTAAAACTTCAAATCGTTCCTTCCCCTACGTTTCGACACTGATTAACAGAAAAATTTGGAAAAAGCACATAGACAGGAAGTTTGATAAACTTTTAATTACAATTATAACGAAGTCTCAAATAATTACATTTCTGTGTTTTTAGGCGATGGGAATGTGGAGGAAGAAAAACGTCTTTTTTGACCCAAATGAGTCGGGTGTCATTCAATTTTTTTAGAATTTTGCGATGCACAGTTTTTTAGTTATTTATTTTAGCTATCTTAAATATATGCGTATACCACCACCGCCCTAAATTTCGACGCTGATTTATAGAAAAAATATTCTTAATTTAAACTATTTACAAGCCGGTTAAATCTTTCTTTAGTTGACATAAACAGCTATGGATAAGATTTAACCTCAAGTAACATTTTTTGTGTCATTTTTGATCAATGTAGATGTGATTGACTTTTACTATTGACGACTACGATTAAACATTTATTCTGTTATGCGTCCATAGTCTGGCAATATAAAGACTTTACAACATAACTTTATGTCATTTATTTTTGATATTGTGCTCTTTTACATGCACGAAACCCTTGGCGAGTGAATTTTATTCGCACTTGTCCGACATTTTTATTTTTAAATACATAATTTTGAAACGCTCGAATAGTAAATATGTTTTACAAATATATGGCTGGCATTTAATGACATATAAAATAAATGTCAAAAACAATTATAGAATTGAGACACAAAAATTGGCAAGTTAGAAGATTGATGATTGATGTTTAAATTAATAAAACACCAAAATATCAACAAAAAATTAGTGTTAAGAAAGTTTGTTAATTAGCTAAATCACATGCTACTTTCAATTTTAGTTTTTTTCATAGAAAATATTGGCAACCCTGATTCATTGGCTGACCACTTGTACTGAAAATAATATGTTATGAAAGTATAGTGATTTATTTGACCAAGGATAAATTTAAGAGACTCGGTATTTTTACATAATTATTATATATTTTACATAATTATTATATTCGGGTATTCCGGTCGAAATGTGCAAAAATGTGATAAAATTTTTTTTCAACAGACTTTGGTCATCAAGGTTTTTTATTTTTATTCTTCATAATGATATATAGAAAAAAAAGTTGTAAATATCCCATGTTAGCACGTTGTTATCTTACTATGCTTCTTACAGAATCAAATAATTTGTCAACATTTAAAAGATATGAATCGTAATGTACTACAACCTTATAAAACGCAATTAAATTAAAACGGGACAAAAAACAAAATGCACATATAGCAAAAACTAAACAAAATTTTAAATCTTTCCTCCGAAAATCCTGTGTGGTATGGAGTGTTGCAAACTCCAAATATTAAGTTTATTGAGTTTTTTTTATATCCTAACCGAAGTATTCGAATTACATAAAACGTTTCTATCATTTAGATTATTAGGTTAAAACTTCATATTTATAAATATTGTTGTCATAATTATTGATCTTATGATCCTATTAAAATTCCAAACCAATTTTTTTAAATTAATTCCTAAACTTTTGTTATACAACGAATCACAATATTTAATTAATAGATTTGATGGCTAATTTAAGCGACAAATTTTCATTAAATCAATAAATAACAAAATAATCGTCAAATTTTTCAAGCCAATTGACTTATTCAACGGTTTTATACCGCGATTGAATTGATTATATTTATTTAATTGTTTTACGGTGGTACAAAAAATTTCAAAATATTTAGCTTTGCTACAGTAAATATTATGGTACTATTACAAATGGATTATATAATATAAAAATTTTAAATCATTACTTATTTTTAATAATGTTTGGGTAGAAAGTTTACGGTCAGTAGGACTGTAAAAAAACATTAATTAATTAAATTAGACATAGATAATTTTTTTATATATAAGTTTTATTTAAATATTTTAATTTTTAATCTTTTTGTAAAATCTTCATACATATTGAATTGAAGATAGGAGATTCACAGTTTTACATACGGTTTACATACAAGACATACAACTGACGCAATATCCCATATAAGTGAGTAAAAATTAGGCGACTCTCATAAACGTATTACTTTTAGGCAAATTTTAAGCTACTTTTCCTATCTAAAGGCACTACTACTGGGCATGAGAAAAAAGAACTCCAGACTGACTGCTTATGGTGGTTAATATTCACCTCAGTTTCGTAATCTGTTTTTTGGACTTTTAAAGACAATTATCTGTAATAGTTGACTAAGCGTGGTTTTAATTTTGGAACTTTTTCTTTTACGCTACCCAAAGCTCCGGTGAAATCGAATCATTTTCCACATTAAAAGAATTGTACGATTTGCTGATAGTTCGTGAATGGTACATACAATAGTGGATCAAAAACCGACATATTTTTTTATATCTACTTTTTATGGCTACTGACTCTTGCTTCACATTTTATCAATTGTAATGAACACCGTAGTGCGTTTATTAAGCAATCAAACCAGAAGCAGTTGCATGCCCTAAGATAAAAATTCCAACTAGTCTCAGTCTGTGAGTTCGAATATGACCCGTCAGCCCATCACACATGCAAAATTGCACGTAAAAATTTCTAAAGATAACTGACTCAAATGAACAAGTAACAGGGACTCTGACTAGGGCATGGTCGACTAATCGATTGGGGCTAAATATCGATTAACGATTAATAAGAAAATTTTAACACCGATTAATCGATTAATCGATTTAATTAAATTTTCACTAACTCTAATATTTTTATTAAATTTTTTTAAACAAAGTTCAACTTTTACAATGGCATAAGAATAAACAAAAATTTAATAGCTATCTATGTATAAAGGGCGTAAAGTAGGTCTTTTTTCCATAAGAGTAAAATTTTTGTTCTATGTGTTAGCATAGGATCTCTATTTCTCTCTCTCTCTGTCAGTGAAATTTTCAGACCTTACAAAATTAAGCGTTTAAAAATATACTGTATACTAATTGAAAATGATAAGAAACAAGCTGTATCCTTCAGAATGGAAAGTAATGGAGTTGAATATACTCCAAACCGTAGTTTACTGGTTGGATTAATAATAAAAATATTACTTAAGGCAAAGTAAAGGTTGTTGCATTGGGATCAAACTTTGTCATTAATATATTTTGTGTTATACCCATAACAACTAAAAAAGTAATTTGTAAGAAAAAGAGATTACATCTTTAGACAATAAACCTTTTTACAATTCGGTACAAAATTCGTTAAATAAATTTGTAGAATTTAAACAATTTAGATTAATCGATTACTAATTTTTTTATTCGATTAATCGAACAATTTGCGAAATGATCAATTAATCGAATAATCGATTAATCTAACCATGCCCTAACTCTGACAACCCCAAAATCCAGAGGAACCAAAACCATTACCCACACAATCATACATTACCCACCCACACAACAATTACCCCATCAAACATAATTATAACATTTAAAAATTAAATATGGTTTACTCACCACATCATTTGTAATTGATTCAAACCTCCATGCTTCCTTAACACTAACCAACCATTGTCACTAAAACCTAAATTTATAATATATAAAAAAAATAGTTGCGCCCGAAGCGTTGCATCTAAACATGTGATTGTTAAATATAAAAACAATAATAATATAATCAACCAGTCGTTGCGCCAAAGGTACAGGCAATTGTTGAATAGAAAAAATTATATAAATTAATGGTTGCGTTAAAATTGTTAGACAGGCGATTGTTGAACAATAAAAATAAAACAACGCGATCGTGGAACAATAATAAAACTAATAATCAATTGTTCCACCAATGGTGCAGGCAATTGTTGCACTATATAAATAACTGTGGTGAATTGCCTATACGAAATTTAAACGAAATAAAAAATAAGTTCAGTGTGCGGAATTTAAGAAACAAAATATCCTAACAGTGTACAAAATTATGACGAGAAGTTTTCTCTCTCATCAAAAATTCTCTCTTAAGTAAAAGACGTTCATGAAGAACAGTCGCATTTTTGTGTTATTAAAAATAAAAAGTAAAATCGTATGTTTGTATATTTAAATAAAAAATATAAATGTGTTACAAAATTGTTGAGATATAATAAAACCAATTTATTAAGTGAAAGTGAATTTTATTGTTGATATATTTGAATAAAAGAAGAAGCGTTCGTAGAGTAGAGAACTTACCAGAAGCTTGTTCTAAACTTGAAGGTGTGTGTTATTTCAACGAGACACGTTCAAACATGTCTCGGACAATCTGCAGAACCACCGTACCTGAAAATAGAAAAACATAAATAAATTAATATTCACGATATTTGCAATCGAAAGTGGTAGTGTATGATAAAGCGAATTTCCAATCAACTTTTGTGAACATCCGTAATCGTATTGGAGTCGGATTACATGTACCAAAAATCATATGTACACATTGGAGCGGTACAAATCTAATGAACGGATTATTCTTAATGTGCAAAAGTAGGATAATCATGCACCCCCATAAAATGATAACCCCGACTACGAACATGCAACATTCAAATATATAAAGTGGCTACATCGATATACATTTCAAAAGTAAGAAACCAGATCAGCGAAGGATTAAAAACATTATATTATCAACCATCATCGTTAATTATCGCATCAAAAAATATTGCAACAAAATCAAGAAGGCGGATGTCAAACAGACAAGAATTCCTTCTAGAAGCTTTAACGACGCGGGATATGACGTAAGTCGCTTTATGAAATAAATACAAATAAATCCGAAAATTTTTTTTGAAAGCTTTAATAAATAATTTAATAAAACTAAAATTAAATGATTAAATTTTATAATCAGTAATTTAGATTAATATGTAAATGGAATATAAGAAAACAATTTTTTTCTAAGAAATGGTAAAATATCCAATATATTTTGATTAAATATATCCCTAATAAATATATAATTTTTTTCAAAGAAAATACAATTTCTTAGTAGATCAGAATCTCAAATAATTCAGAATTTCCGGTATAAAAATAAATTTGACAAGGGTAAACAGTGTCAATTATATTAAATAAATTTTTCTATTACAGAATATATTATAAACAATATTAATTAACAAATTTAGTAGAAATACATTAAAAAATCTATGATTTCAAGTATAATTACATAAATGTTATTATATATAAAATAATTATTGAATTAATTTTTTTTTAAACTGAATACAATTATGGTAAGACGGTTGTAAAAGTCAAGCACACTACCATAAAATTGGATTTCGCGTGAAGCGATCGCGATTATAATAGAAATTGGAGATAAGTTTTTAAATTAAACTTCTTTTTAGAAGGCAGTTCAATAATTTCGAGCACCGCACGTGCAAACAAAAGAATTTCGGTAGAAATTCTACAAACTATGAGTAAAATATAAAAATATTAAAACAGAATAAACAAAATTTTTTTTGTAAAAAAAATCACTAACAAACTTCTGATAAATAATTGAAAATAAATTTCAAATAAATATTTTTTTAAATGATTTATAATAAATAAACTAAGAATGAATTATCCTTTGATGAAATATATTACAAATAATAAGTAACGGAAATTAATATAAATAGAATGTAAGATTCAGGATTACAAATTTAAAATTCAAAATAACAGTAATAATTACGGATTATTATTACAAAATAAATATTCAAGTAATTTTTATGAAGTCAATCCTAATTTCGAAATATTTAGTGTAAAAGTTCCGCACATTTAATTTATACTCGGGTTGGGACAAATAATTACAAATTAATTGTTAGCTTTTATGATTGTTAGATTTCACGAAAATATGGATAAAAAATTTAGCGAAAGGCTAGAACAAGGCGAATTACCAGGTGGTGGTAATATCGATTCGCATCAGAGGCCCCCACACGTACCCCCCATCCAGACAGCGCAGTTCGAAAATAAAACAAACTTTAACGAGCTCAATCTTCACGACCTAGATTTTTTCTTAGAAAATAAGGGCGTGGTCACAAAGAACACGGGTTCAAACAAAATAAACTCGGATAAGGAACATCCTGCAAACGGTAATGCTAGATTAGAATGTAAAGAAAACGCGAATATAAATTATAGAGAAATAAATAGAAATAGTAGCAACAATCGCGACTCAGCCTGGACACCAAACCCGATCAGGTTGAAACTTCCGGAATTCAAAAAATTCCAACCGGAAGTGTATTTTAATTATATTGAGTCGCTATTTATAGCAAATAACGTAATAAATGACGTGAACAAATTCCACTTAGTAGTCGCTAGTTTGGACAAAGACATTTTGGTAGACATTACTGATTTGTTAGCCAACTCTAACAATCCGAGCGCTTATACAAGGTTAAAAAGCAGGTTAATAAACTTATTCTCAGAAACCGTATCGAATAGATTCGACAATTTGGTGTCGAATATAAGGATAGGGGACTTGAAACCGTCACAATTACTAAACAGAATGAGGGACCTAGCTCAAGGCTCTGTAAACGAAGAGTTTCTAAAAAACAGGTGGATGCAACGTCTACCGGGATCAATTAATATGTTTATAGCGTCACAATGCGACACATTAGATAACCTAAGTAGGTTAGCTGATAACTTGTACGAGTTTAACAAACATAACTCGGTAAACGCGATGGAGACAACACAAGAAGGTACAAATTCTAGTTGGCAGTTGGCAAAGACAAATACATACGACAATAGAAACGTAGAAGAAAACAGTTTTTTTGAAAATATCGACAAAAAATTGGAAGATCTCGCTAGACAAATAAATGAGATCAAAATTAAATCGAACGAACACCAGCGGCCCGCAGACTTTAAAGGAAATTTTCGGAGAAATAGAGATAGATCCGCATTCAGATCAAAAGAGCGAAACCGATCCAAATCCCGAAATAATTACAAGCACATTAACGACATCTGCTGGTACCACCACAGATACACCAGTAATGCATACAAGTGCATCAAACCGTGCAAATATGTCGGCACAGACAAGGTAGATCGACTCATCGAAGGTAATACCAACTTTAATAGCAATAAAAAAAACTAAAAGAACAATTTCCACGTGCGACGACGGAGATTGATGCCATAAATTACAGTCGCCTGAGTATATATGATAGACAAAATAGGATCAATTACTTAATCGATACAGGCGCGGACGTATCTGTACTACCGTTGGCCAACGTTAAAAATTCGGTAATAACGAACACTAACGACTTAAAAATCTTTGCGGCTAATGGCACACACATCAAAACCTACGGAATTAAAACAATAAACGTGAACCTAGGACTGCGTAGAAACTTCCAGTGGGATTTTATCATAGCAGATGTGGATAAAGCAATAGTCGGCGCTGATTTTTTAATTAATTATGGCTTAATTGTGGACTTACGTAATAAACGACTAATCGACAGCAATACAGAGTTGTCGGTAAACGCTAATTTAAGCGGAATAAACAGTATCAATATACGCACAATAAGTGTGGACCATGGACGTTTTAACGAACTCCTTCTCGATTATAAAGTAATTCAAATCCCTTCAAACCAAAATAAAGACAAACCAAAACATAACGTGACACACATAATTGAAACCACAGGGCAACCAATCTTTAGAAAAGCCCGCAGATTGGATAGAGAAAAATTGGAAATCGCAAAGAACGAGTTCCAATTTATGGTCAATAACGACATATGTCGTCCGTCGAAGTCCCCTTGGGCAAGCCCCTTACATATGGTAAAGAAGGCAAATGGCGAATACAGATTATGCGGCGATTATAGAGAACTGAACGCGAGGACCTTACCCGATAGATATCCCGTACCGCACATACAAGATTTCAACCATATGTTATTTGGAAAAAAGATTTTTTCGGTTATCGATCTCATTAGAGCATACAACCAAATCCCAGTCAATCCTAGTGACATTGAAAAAACTGCGATTATAACTCCATTCGGGTTGTTTGAATTCAACAAGATGACATTTGGGTTACGCAACGCCGCCCAAACGTTTCAACGTTTTATGCAACACATGTTTGCAGAATTCAAATTCGCATTCGTCTATTTAGACGACATTTTGGTCGCCTCCGAAAATGAAGAGGAACACTATGAACATGTCAAACTCATTTTTGAGAAACTAAGGCACTATGGAATGCAAATAAATACTTCCAAATGTGTTTTCGGCAAAGATGAAGTAAAATTTCTTGGTCAATTAGTTAACCAATTTGGTGTTAGACCACTTCCGGAAAAAGTTCGTGCCATATTGGATTTTCCGGAACCGAAGGATGTGCGAGGGATACGTCGGTTTTTAGCGATGGGTAATTTTTACCGTCGTTTTGTTAAGAATGCAGCGGAAATTCAAACACCATTGCTGGTATATTTAGCTGGTAACAAAAAAAACGACAAAACCATCATTAAATGGAACGACGAAACAAGAGAAGCATTCGTCAATTGTAAAAAAGCATTAGCAGATGCTGCCCTATTAGCACACCCTAATCCGGATTGTGAAATAGCTTTAATGGTAGATGCTTCAGATTTTGCTAAGGGCGCTGTTGTACAGCAAAGGGTTAATAAGGAATGGCAACCATTAGCTCTTTACTCAAAAAAATTTAACGACGCTCAAAAGAAGTATCACACGTATGATCGCGAGCTTACAGCTATATACAATGCTGTCAAATATTTCCGTCACTTTTTGGAAGCCCATAAGTTCGTGATTTATACAGACCATAAGCCCATTACTTACGCGTTTCAACAGAAACCCGACAAAGCGTCGCCAAGACAGGTACGGCAGCTGGATTATATCGGTCAGTTTTCGACCGAAATCATTCATATTAAAGGATCAAAAAATGTAGTGGCTGATACACTATCACGAATAGAGGCGATTGATAGTACACCACTGGACATTTACGAAGAAATAGCCGCTGCGCAAGAATCTGATGAAGAATTGAGGGACATCCTAAACGACGAAAACAACATTCTTAAACTAGTACGATTAAATCTACACAACTCGAATAATGGAGTCATGGGCGATCTCAAAGACAACAAATTTAAACCTTATATTCCCAAGAAACTAAGAAGAACCATTTTTAATAAATTACACGGTTTGGCACACCCTGGATTAAAAGCGTCACGAGAACTGGTAGGTTCCAGATTTGTATGGCCAAATATAAACAGAGATTGTATTAAGTGGGCTCGAGCGTGCATAACTTGTCAACGCGCAAAAATATCTAGGCATAACAAAAGCAAATTCGGATTATTTAAAGTTCCTGAAGAAAGATTTGCCCACATAAACGTGGATATAGTCGGACCGTTACCAACATCTCAAGGTTACAACTATTGCCTAACCTGTGTGGATAGATTCTCAAGGTGGACAGAAGCGATCCCACTCGAGAACATAACCGCTGACGAAGTGGCAAAAGCACTTTAAAATAATTGGATATGTAGATTCGGCGTACCAAAGTACGTCACCACGGATCAAGGTCGCCAATTCGGATCAAACTTGTTTAGACAACTAAACGAGGTTCTCGGAATTAAACATTTCCACACGACGCCATACCACCCACAAGCAAACGGGATGATCGAGAGATGGCATCGAGACCTTAATGCGGCGATTAAAGCACACGCTACAGAAAGATGGGTAGGGGTGTTACCGACAATTTTATTGGGAATGCGGGCAGCTTTTCATCCTGACATCAAAGCAACCACCTCAGAAATGATCTACGGTGCAAGTATCAAACTACCAGGTGAAATTTTTGAAGTATCAGATAACAATGATATTAACCTTAGTCAATTTGTCATCAAGTTAAAGGACGACATGTCCAAAATTAGAGCTACGCCTACTTCCCAACACTGCAAACAAACAATTTTCGTCAACAAATTTTTAAACAGTTGTTCGCACGTCTTTGTAAGGAACGACAAGGTTAAGACACCCCTACGACCGCCGTACGACGGACCTTATGAGGTGTCAAAGCGTAATGACAAATTTTACGAAATTATTATAAATAACAGAATAGTCAACATTTCGGTCGATAGGTTAAAGCCATGTTTTGCTTTAGATGACAAACATGGAGTAAACCAGCAATGTAATGACAGCCAGTCATCTACCCAGGTGGAGGAAGACCTAACGAACAACATTAGGAATGACCCACAAGATAGTTCACGGGTGAACCACGAGTCACCTTCAACAGAGGACGAGGTTAAAAAAACGAGGACGGGACGTAAAATCAAATTACCAGTGAGATTCCGTGACTAAAATAGCATCGTTAGTTCATATTAACAGTATAAGTTAGGGATACCAGGGATTACTCCGCAAATTACAAATAATCAGTAAACAAAATAAAAACTCGAGTTGCTAAATTCATATATTATAATTTTTTATGTAGGCACAGTCTCTCGTTACCAAGACACATTACGCAGTTTCGATTACGTCAGACGTTGACTGACATATTTCGTTCCAGCTGCGCTGTTACTGGTGGGGGAGTGCTGTGGTGAATTGCCTATACGAAATTTAAACGAAATAAAAAATAAGTTCAGTGTGCGAAATTTAAGAAACAAAATATCCTAACAGTGTACAAAATTATGACGAGAAGTTTTCTCTCTCATCAAAAATTCTCTCTTAAGTAAAAGACGTTCATGAAGAACAGTCGCATTTTTGTGTTATTAAAAATAAAAAGTAAAATCGTATGTTTGTATATTTAAATAAAAAATATAAATGTGTTACAAAATTGTTGAGATATAATAAAACCAATTTATTAAGTGAAAGTGAATTTTATTGTTGATATATTTGAATAAAAGAAGTAGCGTACGTAGAGTAGAGAACTTACCAGAAGCTTGTTCTAAACTTGAAGGTGTGTGTTATTTCAACGAGACACGTTCAAACATGTCTCGGACAATCTGCAGAACCACCGTACCTGAAAATAGAAAAACATAAATAAATTAATATTCACGATATTTGCAATCGAAAGTGGTAGTGTATGATAAAGCGAATTTCCAATCAACTTTTGTGAACATCCGTAATCGTATTGGAGTCGGATTACATGTACCAAAAATCATATGTACACATTGGAGCGGTACAAATCTAATGAACGGATTATTCTTAATGTGCAAAAGTAGGATAATCATGCACCCCCCATATAACTATAAACAATCATTGCGCAAAATGTACAGGCGATTGCTGAACAATAATCAATATATATATATATATATATATATATATATATATATATATATATATATATATATATATATATATATATATATATATATATATATATATATATATATCGTTGCGTCAAGGCCACAGGCGATTGTCGAAGAATAACAATAATATCATCTATCGGTGAGCCAAAGTCACAGATTACCACAACTAATATTAAATCTTTTTGGTATTTTTTGGTTATGAAATCACTTTCGATTAGTAATGTTTAAGTTATATTTAAAGTCAAAGTCCATAAAATATGAACCAGGCAATTTTCAATTTGAGAATTTAACGTAGAATGTAGATTGAAACTGTGTCTGTTGTTTCAAGTATTAAATCTATTGCTACGTCATGTTGATATACCTCTCAAATTTCTAAAAATCATACCTACGTTAATCGCTTTAGCCATCACTCGTCGTTTTAATCGCATGACAATCACTTTTAGTTTTCCTGCAATATAGTGAATTTGCAGGATTACCTTAATTCCTAAAAACTCCTTTCTGAAAACTCTGAATGATGACCTTTGATCCATAATTATTGTGCCAGCTCTTTCAAAGATATACGAGTAAATAAGGACAGATCAATTCACTTTCCTAATTCAAACACCTTATTCAAAAACATAGCACCGAAACTACACTTCACTGTATTATACTGATGACATCATTTAAATGCTTGATGAAATACTAGTTGTCGTGCACAGGCAGAAACCTTGGTGTTATTTTTGACTCAGCAATGTCAGGTTAATGCAGTTTGTGGTAAAATTTATTCTTTTAATGCTCCATTTCAAATACTGTTCCTCGATTGTAGGCTGTCCAAACTACCTCCAAAAAAATTTCGATGTATGTTTGAGATCCTTGTTTGTTGTTTAGATTGTTCCTTAAAAACATACCTTAAATATCGTATGTGTACCTTTCATCGCGTTGCCCATCTCACCTCTTTAATAGATTTTTGACTAGAACCAGTATAATAGATTTAGACAAGTTGTTCTTGTAATACCTAGAAATCGCAAAAGTATCACAAACAAATTTGTTTTTTGTATGTGGTTCATATATTCACCGCCCCATTTCTCTTGAATTTAGATTAAGATTACACTGACAAGATGACAAGATAATGTTATTAGGAAAAATATAGAATTGAATACCCTATTAGTTAGTAAAGGATTAGGGTTCAGCTAGTGTTATTAATTTCCGATGGAATTCGGTTACTCTCCCTTAAAACAATTCTTAAAAAATTGTGAAATGTACATGGATGGTGCATGTTACAAAATCCCCGTGCACGAAATTGTGCATTATATATGTCATACCCATTATATGATACCATACCGTGCGCACGTTGTAAAACGTCTTAGCCCATATATATGCATACAAACGCTAGCCGCATGTTTCACGAATAGTAAAAACCGAAGTGAAACGAAAATTATTTAATGATGAGAATAATAAACAAAGAATAACAAAACTGGAGAGTGAAAAAGTTGAGTGAGAGTGAAGAGTGCGAGTTTCATATTTGAGTGAAGTTTAACATTTTCTAAAATGACTGGTTTATGAGATAATATGACTTTCGTAATAATAAATTGAAGAATTTTATTTTATTTTCATTTAAAATTATGTGCGAAAGAAATTTTTTATGAAGGTTAATGAGAACAAACAAACATTCACAAAAAACAAACGTCCACTTCGAATAATTAATTTTAGTGATTCAAAAAAATTATTTAACATTTTTTGCTTGTACTTTTTTATGTATGTTTAGTAATATTTAAATTTATTTTTTTATAATATTAAGAAAATTGTGGAAAGTTAATAGTATTTTTTACATGAAAGCCGAATATTTTATTTGAAATGTATCGTAAAAAAACGGCTTAAAAATTGACGGCTCATTTGCAAGTGCAATCATACACATACATTTTCATTTTACAACTTCAAAATATGACCGCAATCTTCATTTGTCACAATAACGTTACCAAAAATAATAGTCTATGAAAGATTCATAACGTATTATAAAATCATAGTCATAAAAGTCGTGCATCAAATATCTATGTATGCCAAGTTCTATGCACATGTTGTATACATGTTTTCATAATGTTAAATTATTTGAAGCAAATAGGTATGACGTTAGCAAATACCTCAAATACCTTTCAACTTTCACTTAATTTAAAATATACACTAGTGACTAGAATATTTAAAAAAATTTTAAATTATTCAAATAAAAAAGTGCACGAAATGTGCACAGATTCGTACACCATATACAGATTATTTGTCGGGTCTTGTGTTTCGTTTTACCTACTGAGTTGTGGTTTTTATAATAGAACAGAAAACTAAAGAGATAATTTCTGTTATGGAAACTTGATACATTTAGAATTAATTGATTTAATAATATATTTTATCCACGACTACTAAAGAATATATGCTTTCCATGCGTATGTCTTCCATTTTAATTGTATTCATTCCACAACTAGGGAATTTGATTAAAATTCTTTAACAGTTCTATAGTTTATTAAATATTCCCCTAACAAATTAAACAACAAACTTGTTTTGTTTTTTGCTATCTTTGATGTATTTATTTCAATATGGCGATACAAATTTTTGCATGAAAACTGAAAATTAAACGAAATATTTTAAAGTCGTGGATAAAATAGCATCTTGTATTCGCTTAGGATGATGGCAATCACTCGGATGATTCCCTCCACTCGCAACGTTCGTTTCGGGAAACTACATCCTCGTGAAGAATTGCCTTCATTCTAAGCTCATACAAGAATCTACTATTATTAGATAATAATTCATTGTTTCTCGTTCGATTAAGTCTACTCAACATATGTACGAATTTAAAGGGTAGGCCTTAAGTATGTTTTAGGCTGGTTGTTAAAAACTAAATTTTCTCAGACTCACCCTAACAAAATTCTTTTCTAATTCCTAGTAAAAATGAAACGTGCGATAATTTTTTTTTTAAATAAAAAAGAACACGTGCCGCAAAATGATCGAAGTTGATTTTTTGATAAAATCATAGAGTTCTTCATATAGATTTAAAAAAATCATAGAACCATTTTTTAGGCATTATCTACAAAAAAGTCCTGGTCATTTTTTGCCTAAACATATATTTTGAAAAAATCCCTAATCTTCCTAACTCATAAAAAACTTAATAATAAGGATGACGAAGAAGTGCTAATTTTCTTCTTCTGCTATGGAATAAAAAGAATAAATATATAATTTTGAAAAGAAACAAACAAAATTAGTTCTTTTTCGTCATATTTATTTTAGGAGTTTCGAAGAATTTCGAATTTTTTTCAAAATATCATAAGATATATAAATTTGAAGCAAAAAGTTTTGCGGCATGTGTTCCTTTTAGTTAAAAAACAAAATTCCTTCATCCTGTTTTCACTAAAAAGAATTTTTTTAGCGATTGTCTGAGAAAATTTAATTTTTAACGGCCAGTTTATTATGAATTTATTGTGATCAATAAATAAATAAAATAGTCATAGGTTAAGGGTCCTTCGTTGTTTTAAGCGATAAAAAAACAGACTAAAAGCTTGAAACTTTTGGATTCTAATAAAAGTGGTTTACCGACTGCGGTTTACAATCAACATTGACTTGAGCTGACGAAAGCAGACCACAAGTGCACAAAATTTGAATTTTTGGTCGACAAATTGGTAGAAGAAGGTTTTAGGAATCCCAAATCAAATGATTGGGATATGTACAGATCACTTCTTAGCTAAATGTTCCTGGACGTTGATTCATCGAATAACTGTATACAAGACATTGATAATGGTTAATGATATGTTTGGTTAAGGCTTTTGAAGAATCTTGTCCACTGAGGGCGTTCAATTATGAAGTAAACTCACCCCAGTGGAACAGAAAACTGAAAAAGCTACAGTCTACAGTCAGAAAACTTTTAAAAATAGCCAAGCGAACAAATAATACCGATGACTGGATCGCTTACCGTACTAGTTGGAGGAAATATAAATACAGTATCCGGGGTGCTAGCGAGATTACTTGGAAGAAGTTCTGTGAGTCAATTGAGAACTATCTGGTGGCAGCAAGGCTTCATAGAACACTCTCAAAGGAACCCAAATACCAACCAGGCTTACTGTTTATGTCAACTGGGCAGTATACGGAATCTATGGAAGAAACGGCGCAACATCTGCTTTGTGCACATTTCCCAGGTAGCAGTTCCACTGCTGGATTGAAGGAACAACCAAGGGTTTCTCCAAATAAAGATAGCTGGATCTTGGCTGGGAATGTGGTGAACATCAGATCTTTGATATAGACCATAGATTCCTTCAACCCGTACAAATCGCCGGGTCCTGATGGAATCTGTCCATGCATGCTGCAGAATAATGTGGATGGTCTCATTAAATCATTGCATAATATTTATAAAGCATGTCTGGCATATGGCTATGTTCCAGAAGGATGGCGAAAAGCTAGAGTTGTTTTCATACCTAAACCAGGTAAAACCAACTACAAGTCTCAATAAGTCTCAACTCCTTTGTCCTCGATCCTCTGAAAATACTAGTTGACCGTTATATAAGGGACACCGCCTTAATACAGTTTCTACTTAGTACCAATCAGCATGCATACCAGATTGAGAAATCGTTAGAAACAGCTGCGCATCATTTGGTGAATGAAACTGTAAGAGAACTTGATGCCGAAGCATTCGCTTTGGGTGTTTTTTGGATATAGAAGGCGCTTTTGATAACGCTTCCTTCGTATCAATCAGGACTGCGGCATCACAACATGGCATCAACTACACGATCTCTAACTGGATTGTGTTTATGTTGAGTTGCCGCATTACCTTTGTGGAAATGGGCAATACAACTGTTTCAGTTTCTGACAAACGAGGTTGTCCACAGGGTGGTGAACTCTCACCTTTTCTGTGGAGCTTGGTAGTTGATAGTCTTCTTAATAGACTGAATCAATCAGGACCCTATTCTCAGGGTTACGCTGACAATATTCAATATTGCCATACTGGCAATTGGGAAAGACCTTCGCAATCTGGTGGATCTGATGTAAAATTTACTGAATTTGTTTGAAGAGTGGTGTGAGGAGCGAGGACTTTCAGCCCATCCTTCCAAATCACAGGTAGTCTTATTTACCAACAATATAAAAGTGCCTGCAACACCAAGTCTGTATCTTTTCAGTATACAGTTAAGCTACTCAGATGAGGTAAAGTTTTTAGACAATCCTCTCGACAGAAGGTTGAATTAGAATAGTCCTTTAACAAAAAAATTAATAAGGCTGTCATTGCCTTTTGGCAATGCCGCCGATCCTTTGGAAGTAATTGTGGTTTTAGTCCCAAAATCATCTTATGGATCTACACAGCTATAATCAGACCATCACTTGCTTTTGCATGTGTTGTCTGGTGACCAAAGACGGATAAACAATACATCCGTGCTAAGTTAAATAAAATCCAGATAATGGAATGCGTAGGTGTTGCAGGCACAGTGGCTTAATGCACACCACACCAACACTGTCGTGGGATGCCATGTTTGGTCTGGCTGCTTTATATCTACATGTGGAGTACATGGCTAAAAGGGCGGTCTACAGACTGCATGTGGCGGGAACGTAGGTAAACAGAGGGAAAACATGCGGTCATGGTCACATTCTTGACAGATTAGAGACAGTTTGTTCTGAAATAGATATGCATAGTGACGTCATGACCAAAGTATATAACTTTGAGAAGCCCGCTGAACTGATCATCTCTTCTAGAGATTAATGTGAGGGATCTTGGTCCGACTGGTCCTCTAGTGAGATCTACGTCTTCTATTCGGATGGCTCATTGTTGAATGGAAATGCAGGAGCTGGGTTATACTTGGAATTAAATAATGTAGCAATAAGTAGCAATAAATTTTCGCTTGGATGGTTTTGTACAGTCCTCCAAGCGGAGGTGGATGGTATCGCACGGATGGATTTAATATTAGTTGTGGTAATCTGTGACTTTGGCTCACCGATAGATGATATTATTGATATTGTTCGACAATCGTCTGTGGCTTTGACGCAACGATAGATATATATTTTGATTATTGTTCAGAAATTGCCTGTACATTTTGCGCAATGATTGTTTATAGTTATTTATATAGTGCAACAATTGCCTGCACCATTGGCGCAACAATTGTATATTGTTATTATTATTGTGCAACAATCACCTGTACCATTTGTGGAACAATTGATTATTAGTATTATTATTGTTCCACGATCGCGTTGTTTTATTATTATTGTTTAACAATCGCCTGTGATTTTAACGCAACCATTAACTTATATAATTTTTTCTATTCAACAATCGCCTGTACTTTTGGCGCAACGACTGGTTGATTATATTATTATTGATTGATTGGTTGATTATATTATTACATTACACACGTAATGACACGTTTGCGTCTGCAGACTAAACAAATTTGCATTTGTTCGGATAGCCAAACAGCTATTAAAGCACTTTTAAGTCCGGAGACTACTTCTAAATTCTTCAATGAGTGTAAAAAAAAACCTCTGTAGGATAGCTGGGTTTAAGGTCATAGTGACATTCCGGGCAACATAAAAGCTGACGAACTTGCAAGGGATGGGGCGGCCATGAAATTTTCTGAGCCAGACCCACCTTAGGGTTATCCAAAAAGTTTGCCTTGTCATTATTAAAAGATGATGCGGACCTAAATAAATAAGATAAAAATGTTAAATTTCTTTTAAGCTTGAAAACTTTTAAGAGGAAAACTCTCAGCTCTGTGATCGGTGTCCTTACAGGACATCGACATCTAAATAAACATCTTTTTACGATGGGACTTATATATAGTCCTCTCTGTGGATGTTTTTTTGAAGAGGATGAGAACTCTGAGCACGTGTGTATATGTCCGGCCTTCTCAGTGTCAGATCTAGGATTTTTGGCTCTGATACTGTAAAGACCAGCACCATAAAACTGTTGCCAATACAGTCGGTCTAGGATTTCATTAACCAGACAAAAAAGTTTGTGGAACAGTTGTTATGAGGCCAAACTCGGACACGGCGCTATGGACAAAAGAGTCTTCGTGCCAGGACAAGTTCCGCCACGCGCAACCTGTCCACCCCCTTCTATCTATCTACCCCAGCTGACGATAATATCCACCAAAGGTATAGCTATTGTCAATAATTCTTTTAATACTGAAGAAACACTTAAGTTGCGCAAAAATAATTATTCCTGTGTGGCTTTGCTTAGTGTTCATTTTAGCTTAATTAATAAAAGTATTAACAAAGAGTAACTCACCTCACACGTTGATGTGTATCCCTATGGTTATATGGTATGAATACGCATCACATAAACGAATATATCACCGGATAACTCTAGTTTTTTGTTTTAAATATTTAATTCATAGCTTTTTACATTCTCGGGTACGATTTTAACCCCATCAGTAAGCAAATGTTATGGCTGTTGACCTCCAGGTTTGCTTAAAACAGAAATTTAAATTTACACTTAGCGCTGGTTTTTAGACATAATTTCAATAACAACAAAAGAAACAATTTCATTTTATCACCAAACAAATAGCCGGTGTTAACTTTCTAGTTTCTAAACTTCACTCACACAGATGAGAAATCGTATTTTTGGGGTGAATTGATGAAAATCTTTTCACTTCACCGCTTCACAGTTACAGAATTTGCTGCAGGTACCAAGCCATCAAAAACCCTAAATTGCTGATTTCAGAAGACATCTATCACATCTTTTGTTATTTTAAACAGACGTCTTAAATAAATATTAAAAGATGATTTGCAGAAAGTGCAGTATTAGCATGCTTGGGTCTTACCTCTAAAACATTTACATTTGTGTGTTACAGCTACGGTCAGTTGATTATTTAAAACATCGGTATATGGTTATTTATATATATCATTAATCCTCTTAGTATTTTAAGATCTCTTTTTTTCTAACAAAAATATCCTAAACAAATTTCTCAGCTTAGATTAAGCTTAGCTTCAAATTGAAAAATTCTAGTGGCTGCCTTAGTACTAGAGTTTAAGGGTTCCTTCACCAGCGAATCACGCTTAAAGAGATCTGTTTAGAAAAAACTTTACATTAACATATGTAAGAAATAAAATCAAGGTCCGATTAAAGCAAAATTGAATTTAATTATCATTTAAAATAATTATATGAAAAAAAAACAAAAGTGTTGGACAAGTGCGATTATAACTCGCTCGGCAAAGACTCCGTGTATATTATATTCTACGAGAATAGTTTTTCTCAAAACACATTTTTAGAAATAAACCAAAAATTGTGCCTTTGCAAATTACAAGAAAAATTGTTTTGGATTAGGAAAAAAGTCATCTTTCATATAACATCCCACACGTCAAGGTCAAAAATAATTTTTGTGTTCAAGATATGCATTCTCAAGTCTCAACCCCCTCCAAATAACATTTTAAATAAGCCGACCGCTATAACTTTCATTCACTCTTTACAACATTTCCTATAACCGTGAATTTTTTCATTTTTTTACTTCACCACAATTTTAAATTGTGTGAAGTAATGCAATCTATCGTGAAAAAAAAAATCTTACATACCCCAAATTTTATTTTTTCTTTTGTTTTGGACCATCCTCTATCTAAATCGCAAAAAAAAAATTTGGTGTACGTCTGTGTGTGCATGGGTGGGTGGGTTGGTAGAGATTTCTGTATAGGATCTTGATGAAACTTTGGCAAATGATACAAGTTCACTTGAAAATGGAAGATCTGGCTTCATTTCAAATTTGGACTAAATGGCGGGGGGTCTCCCGAACACCTCTAAGTTTAAATCTTGAATAACTTCTGATCCCGGGCTATGATCTTACTGAAACTTAGTATATAAGGTTTTAGTACTGTTTCCACTATTTCTGCATACCAACTTCCGGTTTGTCACTTCCGGTTAAAAAGTTTTTTTTTCAGGTGTTTATCGCTACTGTAACCTACAATTACCGATCGATTTTCATGAAACGTTGCGAAAAGCTTTTAAATAACATGAGAAAGATTTACCAGCTTTTGGAGCACATTGGAAAAAGGGTTGGGGGGTCCACCATACAACAGGTGGTTTTTTTCACAAAGTTTTTATGTTTGTTGGGAGCATAAAACATTCATTCGTGAATGAATTTTGATGACACTTTGGAAAAAGACGCAAACATGTATGACAAAGACATGATTAGTTTTTGAGCGATAGTGAACAAAGTGGTGGGGGGTCCCTGGAGCACCTGTTTTTTTGAAAGCTCTATAACTTCTGTACCTGATAAGCGAATTGGATGACACTTGGTACATGAGTATGTAGTACGGTTTACAATAGTTCTACATCCCAACTTCCGGTTTTTCACTTCCTTAAAAAAATTTTTTTTGTACTTTTTTTAAGTTTTTTCAGTGTCTTTATGCACACTACAGCCTACAATAATGAAGTGATTATGATGAAACTTATGGAATAGGGTTCCAATTAGTGTGAAAAGATAATTATCATCTTTTGGGACACATTGATCAAAGTGGTGGGGGGTCTACCATACAAATGCTGACTTTTCACACTTTGTTTTTTAAGTTTGTTGGGAGCATACAGACTTCATCCATTAATCAATTCTAATGACTCTTTGGAAAAAGATGGAGACTTAAGTAACAAAGAACTGATTAGTTTTTGGATAATATTGGAATAAGTGGTGGGGTCCTCCCGAACACCTGTTTAATGTGTCACACTTTTTTCAATGTTTGTTGGGAGCACACAGCATTCGTCCGTGAACGAATTTTGATGACACTTTGGAAAAAGATGCAAACATGTATGGCAAAGAACTGATTAGTTTTTGAGCGATAGTAAAAAAAGTGGTGGGGGGTCCCTGGAGCACCTGTTTTTTTTAAAGCTCTATAACTTCTGTACCTAATAAGCGAATTGGATGAAACTTGGTACATGAGTATGTAGTATGGTTTAAAATAGTTCTGCATCCCAACTTCCGGTTTTTCACTTCCGGAAAAAAAATTTTTTTTGTACTTTTTTGAAGTTTTTTCAGTGTCCTTATGCACACTACAGCCTACAATAATGAAGTGATTATGATAAAACTTATGGAATAAGGTTCCAATTAGTGTGAAAAGATAATTATCATGTTTTAGGACACATTGATCAAAGTGGTGGGGGGTCTACCATACAAATGCTGACTTTTCACACTTTGTTTTTAAAGTTTGTTGGGAGCATACAGACTTCATTCATTAATTTATTTTAATGACACTTTGGAAAAAGATGGAGACTTAAGTAACAAAGAACTGATTAGTTTTTGGATAATATTGGAATAAGTGTTGGGGGTTCTCCCGAACACCTGTTTATTGTGTCACTTTTTTTCAATGTTTGTTGGGAGCACACAGCATTCGTTCGTGAACCAATTTTGATGACACTTTGGAAAAAGATGCAAACATGTATGGCAAAGAAATGATTAGTTTTTGAGCGATAGTGAACAAAGTGGTGGGGGGTCCCTGGAGCATCTGTTTTTTTGAAAGCTCTATAACTGCTGTACCTGATAAGGGAATTGGATGAAACTTGGTACATGAGTATGTAGTACGGTTTAAAATAGTTCTGCATCCCAACTTCCGGTTTTTCACTTCCCTAAAAAAAATTTTTTTGTACTTTTTTTAAGTTTTTTCAGTGTCTTTATGCACACTACAGCCTACAATAATGAAGTGATTATGATGAAACTTATGGAATAGGGTTCCAATTAGTGTAAGAAGATAAATATCATCTTTTGAAACACATTGATCAAAGTGGCGGGGGGTCTACCATACAACTGCTGACTTTTCACACTTTGTTTTTAAAGTTTGTTGGGAGCATACAGACTTCATCCATTAATCAATTCTAATGACACTTTGGAAAAAGATGGAAACTGAAATGACAAGGAACTGATTAGTTTTTGGACAATATTGGGATAAGTGGTACGGGGTCTCCCGAGCACCTGTTTACTGTGTCATCATTTTTTCAATGTTTGTTGGGAGCACACAGCATTCGTTCGTGAACCAATTTTGATGACACTTTGGAAAAAAATGCAGACATGTATGGCAAAGAACTGATTAGTTTTTGAGCGATAGTGAACAAAGTGGTGGGGGGTGTCCCATACACCTGTTTTTTTTAAAGCTCAATAACATCTGCACCTGATAATCGAATTGGATGAAACTTTGTACATAAGCATTTAGTATGATTTACAAAAATTCTGCATCCCAACTTCCGGTTTTTTACTTCCGGTAAAAAAAATTTTTTTTAATTGTTGGCAGTTTTTTCAATATCTTTATGCACACTACAGCCTACAATAATGAAGTGATTATGATAAAACTTATGGAAAGGTTTCAATTAGTGTAAGAAGAAAATTATCATCTTTTGGGACACATTGATCAAAGTGGTGGGGATCTACCATCCAACTGCTGACTTTTCACACTTGGTTTTTAAAGTTTGTTGGGAGCATACAGATTTCATTCATTAATCAATTTTAATGGCACTTTGAAAAAAGATAATGACTTTATTGACAAAGAATTGACTAGTTTTTGGACAATATTGGGATAAGTGGTGGGGTCCTCCCGAACACCTGTTTATTGTTTCAATGTTTGTTGGAAGCATACAACATTCGTTCGTTAAGTAATTTTGATTACACTTTGCAAAAAGATGCAAATATGTATGGCAAGGAACTGATTAGTTTTTTTAGCGATAGTGAACAAAGTGGTAGGGGGTCCTCCAAGCACCTGTTATTTTGGAAGCTCAATAACTTCTGTACCTGATAATCGAGTTGGATGAAATTTGGTACATACACATTTAGTACGGTTTACAACAGTTCTGCATCCTAACTTCCTCTTTGTCACTTCCGATAAAATTTTTTTTACTTTTTCTCGTACAACAGAATTTATGTTTGTTGGGATACTACTGCCTGCTTTAATATTTTTATTATTCGAACTACGAAGTCCATAATATTGGTTAGCTTTTAATTAAAGTATTTTATGGATATTAGCTCATTATATATCCAGAACACTATGTTTCCAGAGCTGTGGTGAAGTCGGCCTATGCATCAGCGTCGCAATATTTTTTTCAAGTAATTATACGCGTTTGGGCATTAAAACAAAGTCATAGAAATAGTATATTACATACCTATCGATGTAAATAGCATTTTACATGCGAGGGAAAATATTGCGCACAAGACGCGTAGCGGCGAGTGCAGTACCTTCACGAGCATGGAAAATGGTTTGCAGCTCCTCGAGAACCGCCTCGTCAATGTGTGACAACTGACAAGCAATCAATTACAAGTTGTTTTTATGCTCACTTCGATTGTATGTCAATTTTGTATTTAACAAGTCTTATTTTTTAGAGTTTATTCAATGTCTTTTCTACAATTAAATTGGAATTTTTAAAGTTATGATCGTATCAAATAGAATATTTAATAAAATTACAATAATTATGTCTTGTCTATAAGTAAATACTTGTATATTTAATTATATTTAATTAGTTTTGATTTATTACTACAATAAATTTTACAACTTTATTAAATTTTAATCTTAAAGTCAGCTGACATATTTCCTTAGGGTGCATCAACATTCGATTACTAACACCGCTGTGCTTGTTTGTTTATTCTATGAGCGATGTATGTAACGAGCGATGTTGGGGAAATTTTTATGTAGAGTTTGAATTAACTCTACATAAAAATGGAAAAAATCCAATTTCTAACACTTTCTCTGAAAATATTTTTTTTTTACTACTTGCATGAGAAATTTCAATTATTTACTCAAAAACCCAAGACAAAAGTTATTTTTCTCAGCTAAGGTTACTAATAATTATTCCCCACACCTAATAATAAGTATTTTAGCACCTTAGTAAATAATGAAAATATAATTTTTGTTCGTTTGTTAACTGAGTTCATCTTTGAATTTTTTTAGTTTCTTCCTAAAATAATAATAATATATTAAAAAATAAAAAGCGTTTTGATTTTATTTTAATAATAATAATTTAATAAATAATGAATGAATGCAAAAACTTCTTTGTAACTATAGTTTAGTTTATTTGAAATTTTAATTCGTGTTAAACAGAATTCTGTTGAAATTTAGTTTAGTTGTGAGTTGTAGACTAAAAAAATTCTAAATTTGGGTCAACAATATTGAATAGATTTTCAATTCAATTCAATTCATGTCAAAAATAAATAAAAGCTATATTTTTTAATGCAAAGCATATGTGATTTTTATATAGTTTTAAGAAAATTAATTGAAAATAAATTTCTAACTAAGCAGCCCTGAATAATAAATATCCAATACGCAATCCAATGATATGATACACAATGTTTCACCAAATCAAAATTTTTATTTATTCACCATTTGCTTATTAATTGACATTTTATTTTGTGAATAATTAAGAGTTTTAGTGCATTTTTTATATCAAGTAGTAAAAAAAATAGTATATAAGCCTCGGTGAAGAAAATTTTCTCCATTTCGGTGCTTAATTCGCTCGAAACTTCGTTTCTCGCGAATTAATATCCACCTCAATGTAGAAAATTTACTTTATCACCTCGGTATATAATGTACTATTTTGGACCAGCATCTTATTTTGTGTGAAAAAAGTAACACATATTTTTTTTGAAAGGAACCGGAGAGTTAGTGCTTGGCGTCAGATTATTCGTCGTCTGTAATTTAAATCTGTCAGCAGGTGTTAATGGTTGTTGTTTTATAGTTTTTAACTTGCCAGTCGGCATTGTGGTATTATTTTTGTACTATTGAATGTGGGATGTGTATTATTGAATGTGGAAGCGCAGGTAGTAAGGTTTGTGTTTGAATTATTTCTGATCAAGTATTTTCTCTTTGGGCGCCATATTGAAGTAGCAGATTTATGAACTGTATGTAAGCTGGGTCGTCAGGTGTGGCGTCATTTATAATATTAATTTTAATTCCACCAAAACATTTATGTACAGCTCCTAAAAAACAAGAATTTTGATATTAATAGCTCAAAAATTATCACTTCATTGATCAGAGTTCACAACGGTTAACCTTCTAAACTAAAAATATACATTTTACTACATTTAACTAAATATTTGCACCACACATAATTTTGATTTATCATTCATAGATTTATTGCCGCCCAACATTTGGTTTACTTATAACAAGAAAGATCTCACATGTGACGTGTAAATGTCTGAAAATTTATTTAATGGCACAATATTATCTAACGAAAGATTAACGATTGGTGTTTATCTTAATATATTTAATAGCCTTGAAACATTTTTATTTTACTATCCACTTTCTCTCAATTAAACATTTTTTTTTTTTCAATTTAATTTTTTATTACTAATTTAAAAAATTTATTTACTTTCAGATGTTGTTGTTGTGCTATGTTTACTATTTTTCAAAACTAACAGAATTCGCAGACACAATATTCTTTGTTTTAAGGAAAAAAAAATCACAAATCACATGGTTGCACCTATATCATCATTCACTTACTCCAATGGAAGCATGGATATTAGTCAAATTCATGGCTGGTAAGTAGAACATTAGGTCAAGGTCAATTGTTTTAAGATTATTATTTATATTTAATTTATTTTTGTAGGAGGCAATGCAACATTTCCAAATATTTTAAATAATTTTGTTCATGTGTGTATGTATTTTTATTATATGGTATCAGCAATGGGACCGCAGTATCAAAAGTATTTATGGTGGAAGAAATACATGACAGAACTACAAATTGTAAGATATTTTAAATATTATTTGCTATGATAGTATAGAAATACTCTTAATATCTATAAATATTTCCTTAGTCTGAATCACTTTCTTTACAACTCACCTAATATCGAACAGTAATTTTTCTTCTAAAATGAAAAATAAATAAAAAGTGAAAACGACTTGTGAAATAATAGTATATTATGCAACGATTATGTATTAATAACCATTACATGAAAGTGGCATACGCTATTTTTTCTACACCTGATAAATAACGAAGAACTATAAAAGAATTAACCATCGACTCCTCCACACATATCAGAGAAAACAGAAAACGCAGTACAAAATATTTTACCCCAAAAATCTAAGGCAGTGTACGAAAAACTACATATATCAACAAATGCAATTTTGTAGAATTTTTTATAGAAATACGAGTGATTACTGTTATTGTGTTCAGCACAAATATAAATATAATATTTAATCAATAGAAACCCATAGTTTTTCAATCAAACATGCTGTGCATTTGAAGATAAAAGTCCTCGTCCTACGACCTCGTGCTTTTATCAATATATTTGCTTTCGAAATTTTTGGCAAAAAATTATTTCGAATTATTACCGCCCACAATGGTTCAAAACCTATTAAAACACACGCATAGTTATTTTGCTCCCTTTTTAATAATTTTACGTGGATGTTTATGCTGTGTGCCTCACACTAGTATTTTTTGCTAAATCACTGACTTTTCTAAATTAATTGCTAGTGCACATATGCTATTCGTAGATGCCACTCGTATCAAAGGTACAACCTGTGCCTGACCTTATATTTAAATTAGAATCTTTTTAAATGTCAAAATTTGTAAACATTGTCAAAATGGAGGATGATAATGAAATTGTATTTGAGAGCTTGTTTTTTTTAAAATACTTACATCATACCAAATATTTTCTTTTGTATAAATTTGAATTATTTTCCATTTTTTTTAAATATATTGACGTTTAAATGAATTGACAACTAAATTGAAAAGCAAGCTGACGAGGAGACTTTTCGTCCGCCGCCTGGTGGTCAATAGCGCAACTTGGGTATGAAATGAAAAGTTGGTGTGAGGCACACAGCATTAGTATTTTTTTCGTGTAAATACTAATTCTTGAAGTGTAAGAACTGAATCTAAAAAATTATGGTGCAAATTATGAAACTTTTTGCAATCCATACAATTTTAGAGCGATCTAGTTTCGAACCAATGAGAAAATTTTAAGCTTTAAAAAAGTTTATCATTCTCATCAGGGCTAGCCGACTAGGTCAACTCTACCAAAAAATGTCAACGCTAATGAGTATAAACCAAAAATTAGGTTACAACTCTAGCGAAGTGTAAAAACAAAAAATTTACATAAACATATATTTAATAAATTCAGGTTTAGTCAATTAATTTCTCTGGTGATCACTGTTTTGTTATACTCTAGACATTCTAGTATTGAATAACAAACTTGTATCGGTGAGAAGAGGATGACTAGTCTTCACTTGTGTCGATTGTGTCTATTGACACATGACACATGAAAACATGAAATTTTATTATTATTATTTTGAATTATGGCATTATTTTCGGTTTTTTCGGGCATTCTTTGCAATAATATTGAATTATCTCTATAATATGCAAAAACATGCAGATAAATTTTTTTTTCACTTATGCGCGTGTTTTAATGCGTTTTGAACCATTGTGGCTCTTGGGAAATGACAACTGATAATTGCGGTAGGAAATTATCAGTAGTAATTTTCCTAGGGCCGTTATATTTCGAAATAATATTTTGCAAAAATTTGTAAAGCAAGACAATTAGTAATAGCCCGATGCCATAGGTCGAGAGCTATAATCTATACCACTTGCCTTAGGAATTTGCAAAAAAGTTTTGAGAATTTATCATCGGTCGTGGAAAGTTCGTTGAGAAGTTTTTTGTCAACTTAACAAAAAAATTTAAACAATTTGCTTTTAACTAAAAATTTTAAGACATTTATTAATTTATAATTTTATTAATTCAGATTTCAGAAAAAAAAAAATAAAATATTCGTGAAAATTTATTTCTTTATTTTTATTTGATATTAACCCATTGAAATTCTCTAACATGTAATGACATCATTGAATTTAGCCAATCTTAGTTTAATTACAAAATACACTGATAATATCATTATGATAATTATCACGAATATTTAATTTTTTTGTACAAGTTATGTAATTAATTGTATTATAAATGTCTTAAAATTTTTAGTTATTTAGCTAACTTGACATACCACTAATTCTCATAAAATTTTGGAAAATTATTTCGAATTCTCACCACGCTTGGGAAATTACTACTGATAATTTCCCTAGGGAAATTATCAGTGTAATTGAAATGTGGTTGCTTAAAAGCAATGATGTGATTACATTGTTGAGAGTTTCATTGGATTAAATTCAAATAAGGATAAAGACGAAAAATCTCACGAGTTTTTATTTTTAAAGAAATGTTAAATGATAGAATATGAAAATTAAGAAATGTATAAGAAATATGAGAAAAATTTGGTTTGAAGAACTTCTTTTGTTAAAAAAATCTTATATTAGTTTTTGTTATCAATATATCTGGCATGCATGGAACAATAGAAACGATTTCTAGGAAAATATGAGTCCTTTCGGCCTATCGACCATTAGGTGGTTAGTTAAAATTTTAAAAATAAAAAATTAAAATAGCTTGCGTTAGAAGACAAATCAAAATTTATTTTATCCATTTAAAATGCTAAAAATCGTTTGGAAAAAACATAACGGTTTTTTAGATAGGTGTCATATGCAAGCCTGATTTTTTGGGGAAAATTGCAATTTTTCTTTAATTTTTAGATTCTTTGGTCTTGGGTTGTCATCAAAACGTGTTTTTAGTTCGAATCGCTTTTCCCCCTTAACTTTGAAAGTTTTAAATAAATTTATTAAAAAAAATTCATAAGTGTAACAAATTTCATGCGTATGAAATGAAAAATATGGCGACCTTCCTGAAATAATTTGTACCTCTGTGTATTGAGAGGAGTGCAAAATTTAAAACAATTTTTTTTGAAATCGGTTAACTTCTCATATAAAAAGTGGATGTTTTAAGGAAGAATGCAATTTTTTGTATAATTTTTATACTCTTCGGTTTTGATATTTTACTAAAAATGTGTTTAATTTACACTGTACTAACCTTGACTCGGAACGTAATCCGCCAAAAAATTTGATGAAATTTTCTTCAAAATTAACCGAGCATAAATTTGTCAGAGCTCAAATAGGGCCCTAAATGGCGACTCTTTTAAGAAAGGCTGCAGTTTTTTATTTTATTTGCATGTCCTTTGTTTTTGATACATCGTCGCAAATGAATTTTGCTTATTCTTTACCAACCTTACTTAACTCCAATCGTAATCGACCAACAAATTTGATACAATTTATAATATAATCAGTAAACATGAAAGCATCCTTTCTAAAACAAATTTGGTACACATTGGTAGTATGGTATACATTCTATTTAAGCAAATGAACACATCAGATTATCTTAATTTCAGATTTCCCCTATTTCATAAATACAAACGAATACTTCTCCATACATATTGTGTCTAAAATTCAACAAAATTTTCACCGAACTGAGCAATTTTGTGTCTGATCATTCCATAAAGAACTCGATACCAAGAAGATCACCAAGATCCAAACATCAAGTCTCTTCCAATCCTAAGTTAGTATCATTTGATGTAGCAAGTTGGCTCACCTCAGTTGCCATTGGCATTTTTAATAATATAATTTCAAAAATAATCAATCCTTCTGTACACTTAACTTAGACAGATCAACGGTTCTTAGAACATAACTAACACAAATACACAGAATCTGTGTCGAACAAAATTATTTTATTGTCGGTAATAAGTTCGGTCTTTCAAGTTTATTGAGGGACTTCCAAAGGGATCGCATCTGTTTCCTTTGCTTAGGTTTAATTGACTGAGACCGATAGACAATTTAACTTGTTTCTTCACTTAACAAATAGTCAACATAATTTTATCAAAACTATTGAAAAAAAAAATCAGTCAATCGGTCAATTTAAAATTACCATTAGTTACACTACTTCAGTATTTGAGTTCAGTATCTATCAAAATCATACATGTAGCGATACAATCTATGGTCACTGTAATCACCTAGTCCAAATAAATTAAGTTTTTGCAGGAAAGCTAATAAAAGATCTATTTTCGATTGAAAATTTCTAAAGAGAGTTGAATCTATTCTATTGATTGCAAGCAACAAAAGCAATAAGCAATAAACACAAAACTTTTCACCAAAGTTTTTGTAGAAAACAAAGTGACCATCAATTTAATTTTCTCTTGCTAGTTGCGTTAAACTAATTTCCTCTTGCGTTAAATGAATTTCATAGACAAACTTAGTCAAAAGCCAAATATAAACTCTATGCGTTTTAGAACAAAAATATGCCACAAAATCTTGTAAAGCAATAAATGCTGGTAAAATAAAAAAAACAATTGAGAAGTGTAATATTTTTTATACGCCGATTGCATAACTGAAAGGTAAAAAGTAGCTTGATCTTTTGAAATTCGTAAAAGCCTTATTTTCAAAAACGAACAAACGGATATTAAATTCTCTCCATAAACAAATCCAGATTTTTTTTTACAAAAAGTCGCTCCTTATAATAAATCACGTACTACCTACAGATAAAAAGTTATCCCTTATCTGCTCGTAATAATTCAATACCAATATTAAGTCAATTTTTAAAATTAAAATTAATACATTTCAACAAAACAAAACCTACCCGAGCAGAAATTTTTCAGGACCTGATCAGGTTTTCACTAGTTCGATTAGGCCCTGATCATGAATGTACAGCTTTTGCCCTATTAGGTCCTTATTGAGATTATTGGATCGAGCTTCGACCAAGTTCGCATACCATTAAATAGAGTAAACCCTAGCAAGGTATTTCGTACTATAGGCCCTGATCAGGTTGCTCAACTAGGGGTCAAATACGAAAAACCAAATCAGGGTCGGCTATAATTAAATAAGGTTAACCCTAAGAGTCTATTCTAATTCAGGTCCAGAACAGGCCATTGTCAGATTTATTGCAATTTGGGCTTGCCATTTCTGGACTGATTGTGATAAACACTGGCCATTCTAGTGTTTCACTAGCAGGAATCAAACGAGTAGATTGAAATCCGAAAAGCTTCAGTCATGTGAGTTCAAGAAGAAATATTCCCCCTTATCCAGTACAAATGAACAGATATACACGCAACAGAGACTGTATAATTGCAATTTAAAAAAAGCAGTGTGTGTACCAGAGTACACAGGTAAGAAGTGAAACTTCTTTATGACATATCATTTGTCTACTATTTATAACATCTCTCAATAATCTGAAATTAATTTGGAAAATATTTTCACAATTAACATTTTCAGATTAAACTTTATGAATGTTTCTGCTTCTTTAAATTTTGCCCACGGTAAAAGATTACATTGTAAAGTTATTATATTTAAATTCAACTCATACCACAAAACCTACTACTAATTTAACCACCAACATAATTTTCTTTGTTTATATATAAAGCCGCTTTAAGTTCTTCCCGATATAAAAACTTATTACCAAAACAAAATTAAAATCTATAAATAGAAAATAAAGCTTTTATCTTTTATAATATTCATTGCCTTAACAAAAAAAAATAAAAATAAAATTACCAAAACAAAATTAAAATCTATATGCACATCCAACTCATATAACATTTAGTACGAGACTGAACTGAATAAGTGAATAAAAAATATATAAATATAATAACAAATGAACAAATGAATGACTTGATATTGATATGTGTGTCATAATCGAATTGTATCGTATATTTGCGAATATTAACCATTAACCGTAACCAAAAAATCATGACGATTTTTTGTTTATACTGCTATAAAATTTCTCTAATACGCCGATAAAGAAGTTTCACTTCAAAAATGTGGAACAAAAAAGAGGGAGTCTGATGACTCCAAAGACCGAAGAAGCCCAGATCATCATATTCACACCCTTTTCTACACTTCTATATTACATTTAAATAACAAGAACAATAAACAATTTTTTACTCACCCCATGATGGTTCCTAATTAACAGATCATCTTACTTAGTTTAATCTTATGATGAATATATAAGAAATAAATTAAATTAATAAATCAAATCTCCTTGATTGTTAAATAACTACAAAAACAGTTGCACCAGTAATAAACAGGTGATCGTTGAATAACTGTTATTATTGAAGTAGCACCACTATTATTCATATTCCTGCCACCGAACTGTAAATTTTCGAAAAAATTTTCAATTGTTAATTCAGTAAATTATTTGTGATATAACATCACACCGATGGAAAATATCCCATCAAGAATAATATAAGAACTGAATCTAAAAAAATTGTGGTGCAAATTATGAAACTTTTTGCAATACATACAATTTTCGACCGATCTAGTTTCGAGCCAATGAGAAAATTTTAAACTTTTAAAAAGTTTATCATTCTCATCAGGGCTAGCCGACTAGATAAACTACCAAAAAATGTCAACGTTGAATATAAACCAAAAATTAGGTTACAACTCTAGCGAAGTATGAAAACAAAAAATTTAAATAAACATATATTTAATAGATTCAGGGTTAGTCAATTAATTTCTCTGGTGATCACTGTTTTGTTATACTCTAGACATACTAGTATTGAATAACAAACTCATATCGGTGAGAAGAAGATGGCTAGTCTTCCCTTGTGTCTATTGACACATAATCAACAATTAATTCAGTAAATTATTTGTGATATAACATCACCGCGATGGAAAATATCCCATCAAGAATAATATAAGAACTGAATCTAAAAAATTTTGATGCAAATTATGACCCTTTCTGCAATACATACAATTTTCGACCGATCTAGTTTCGAACCAATGAGAAAATTTTAAACTTTAAAAAGTTTATCATTCTCATCAGGGCTAGCCGACTAGATAAACTACCAAAAAATGTCAACGTTGAATATAAACCAAAAATTAGGTTACAACTCTAGCGAAGTATAAAAACAAAAAATTTACATAAACATATATTTAATAGATTCAGGTTTAGTTAATTAATTTCTCGGTAACCTTATGTAAATTTTTTTTTTATACTTCGCTAGAGTTGTAACCTAAGTTTTGGTCTGACTGACTGTATTCTTACGTAAGTAAGACGGTTAAGACGTCAAAATTTAAATAAATAAAAAATATCAAAATTTTTGTAACAAATATAAATGTTTGACAAATTAAATTGAAAGCTACAACAAACGATTTTATTTATTTTAATTAATTAATATTTTTTGAAAAGACTGATATCTGACAACTTTGCCTGTTTTCTAATTTGCTACGTCTTATTTTCAGGGGTTCAACAAACTTATAACAGTCAAAAACAAGATCGAACTAAAACTTTTACCTATGTGTCTTGATAGAAAAGAAGAAGATATAAAACGGCTAAATATGTAATACGGCTACTTCTGACGACTACTTTTTAAAAGTTGGGCGATGAAACTTTACTGTCTTTTGTTTAGCGCCCGACCTCAATACTGCTGACCGGTTAGGCAGTAAAAATGAAGTAGCGATTAATATTTTGAAGTAAATTTTTTATTAAAATTTGATTTGGTCGGCCTTAATAGTACTTTATTGTGTAAATGTTCAATGATGAAATATTTTACTCTCGAGTAAAAGTAAAAATATCATCCTTCCGACAGATTAGCATGTTTTAATTTAAATTGAATTATTTTAGAATTCAAATATACAAAAATTAAACAAATAGAAGAAAGGACAATGAATATTATTTTAATTTTTGGTACTAATAATTCTACAATTTTTTTTACTGGAATTAAAGTCCATATATAAAGTAACATGGAGGCTCGTTTCTCCGAGCAAGTAATAGCTTACTATCGTCAGGGAACATTTCTTAACTACCAGCACCCCTATGATATCATCTAGGCTAGTGAGAGATTGCTGCTATTGCAGTGGTATGTGATATCTCACATTAACTCGTATTTCACACGGCATGCACACCCGTAGATTAATTAAGTTTTATTTCATATTTGATTGTTTGGTAATTTAAAAATAAAATTACTTTCAGTAAAGAAATTAAATTTTGCACTGATAAGAAATTAAAAAACAATCATACAAAAAACAAATATTTTGTACATAGTAAATTTAATTCAAATGAAATCATAGTATGCCTTTGGTTGTTTATTATTCGAGAGAGAGAGAAACATGTGCATTAGTTTGAATTTATTGTTTTGTGAATTTTGAATGAGAGCGATAGTACATTATTTAATTAGGAGCTAAAGTGGTACTTGTTTGTTGAGTCTAAAGTTTAGCGGCCGGTAGGCTTTAGTAGGCCGACAGAAAAAGTGACTTTGACTATGAATTAAATATATTATTTTTTCAGCAAACGTTTTGGAAATGTTTAATATATATGAACACGTCAATTTGTTTTATAAAAATGTATTGTTACTTTACTGCCATAAAAAACGGAAAGAAAATGGCGACACTTTGCTGCCACCGTAAAAAAATGAAAAAGAAATGGCGTTACTTTACTACAAAAAATTAATACTTCAACCTTCTCCATAGCGGCAGTAAAGTTAAATTTTAAAGTTTTTAAAGTTTTAAAATGCAATTAAAATATTTATAAGACACAATCAAAAAAATTGCAGAGTTCGATATAGTCAAATAAATTGTTTAATTGTGTAACACAGATTCAAAAATCATTGCGCAACAGAATAAAATTAAAGGTGTTCATTTTATTCTGCTAAGCATAATACAATTACAATTAGGGTTGTAAAAAACCAAATGTTACTTTTATATATCAGAACATTGAACGAGCGAATGTGAAATTCTTACCCCCACTTTTTTTGGCATTTCTCGACGTTTTAGGACCTACTGATTCTAAAATAGCAAAAAAAAAATGTATGTCTGTCTGTAGGCCGTCCGGCCGTCCGGCCGTCACAACCTACGAAATCTAGAAAACCGCTGGACGGATTTGAAAATTTTTTTTTCTAAAAACAGGTTTACTCAATGGAAAGAGGCGAAAGGACGATGTGTTCGATAACTGTACCGGAAGTGTGTCAAAAAAATCGTCAAGTGTGTCAAAACAAGGAAATTTGCATATTTTTTGCTTAAAAACGTTCATTTTAAGTGATTACGAGAAGGAACATTGAATTTGGAGAGATTTTGATGGTCGGGATTGGTATATGAGACTAAAATCTAGATTTTTGTATTATAAGTTTGTCAAAAAAATGTTGTCAAGTGTGTCAAAAGACAGATTTTTATTTATTTTTTTACCCAATTTTTGGAAAAAAAATAAAATTAATTGTTTGTTTGAAATAAAATTTTATTATTATTATTTAATTCTCAATTATAAGTTTGTCAAAAAAATGTTGTCAAGTGTGTCAAAAGAAAGATTTTTATTTATTTTTTTACCAAATTTTTTGGAAAAAAATAAAATTATTTGTTTGAAATGAAATTTTATTATTATTACTAGCAGGCCCGGCGTGCTTCGCTACGCTTATAAATAAAGTTTTGGCGTAGACATTTTGTTGACGTAGAAGCAATGATTTCAAAAGTGGTAGTCAGAAATGATAGCATAATTTTCAATTTTTATTTTTAAAAATATGAATGAAAACCAGCTGATCAGATCGGATATATGAAAAATTATCAATCGAATAAGTTTTGAAGTAAGCAATAAAAAAATTTAAATGACTCATTGAATCAGTAGAGGTGTGTTATCTCTATATAAAATATTATACAGAACAAAAATAGATTCACAAATGTTCACAGTGCTCATGCCGTTTAATATACGCTTTCTTTACTGGTAGGTTATTAAAAAAGTTGCAAAAAAATTGTAATCGTGATGTCATTTAATGATCAGCCAGAGCAGTTAGAATAGTGACAATATATTCGATGAAGATGAATACAAACTCATTTACAAATTTTAAACATACACACATTAATTTTTATAAATAGAAGATAATGATGTAAAAAGAATTAGGGTCAGTTTCAAAATCCTCGGTTAAAGTTAAAGTTAGTTAACCGCCACTTAACTGTAACCGAGAGATTACTGAATGATACAAAATGAACTTAATATTTAGCTAACTGAGACTGGTGAAACCCATTTCCTTCAGTTAAGTGGCAGTTATGTTAAATTTAACTTAACTTTAACTCAACTGAGGATGGTGAAACTCGCCTTAAGGGAATATTAATTTTTTGGAGTTTTGTGAGTGATTAAGCTTAAAGTAATTGTTGAAAGTAATATTCCCGACAATAAGTAATTATTGTCGGAATTGAATTTAAACTTATCAAAGACATCATCCCGACAGACGTTGTCCTGCATGATATTTCAAGCGATTAGAATATTAAACAAAGTATGAAATGAAAGGCAAATAATATAATAATTTCATAATTCTTTATTTTGAAATAACATCAATAACATCGGGTAGTGGCTGTTGTATTTTGACGTTAATAGCGTCAAAATTGATATTTTTGCGGCTAAAATAGCTCGTTCAGGAAGCCATGCATGATTAATATAAATGTAAATCTGGAAATATGATTTCAATCAAAGCATCTTTCGTATTTGCCATGTTGCAGTAATTGTCTGGCAATTTGATGCATTGTATGTCTCCATGCAATGGTATTGTTCCATTTCCAATGTTGAGCAATTACTCGGAGAATGATAGTGCCAATTGATCATTTTGCAGTTGAACACGTATATTTGTGTTACGACGTAACGTACTGACATTTCGCCAAAGATTTGATTGTTTTATACATGCGTTAATTTCATCCGCATATTTAGCGCATGGAATGACCGGCAATGTCTGTCTAAAATCACCGGACAGCAGCAGTAAAGCACCACCAAAAAGCCTGGTGTTATTATTTAGATCTTTCATCATGCTATCGAGAGCTTCAAGCGAATGCTTGTGGGCCATAGTGCATTGCGAACCGTTGTTCGCACTGAATCTCGCTGTTAATGATGTCTGTTGCTGGGCGGTTAGGTGAGAGCATACCAAAATAAATGAGTGGCATATTTGAAAACAGAATGCAAATTTCTTCAATCTTTATTGGCGCCTCGTTGTATATTTCCTGCGAAAAATCGATATTGGGATCTTGATCAGCGATCCGAATGCGATGCAGAATGTCGTCGCTCATGGAATCTTTATATTTGTCCCACAGGACAGAAGCTTGAGATGGAAAACATGTCGTTAATAATATGGCGAATAATTGGCAAATTTGATGAGGAGAAAAACTCAATACTGCATCTTTTAATTTATTTAAAATGAAACCAAAAATTTATTTCTTTTGTTCTAATTTTTTTTTATTTTTAGGAAAAAGATAAAATTACATTTGCATTATTATTCTTTACAAAAAAAATTTGTTGAGAAATTAGTTTTGCCGCTGTTGAGGAAATTAACTAAGGAAATTTTTGTTTCGTATTTTTTGTTTTTAAAAAATGCTAGTACATTTAACAGTTAAAACTGTTGGAAGTTTTATTATGCGTTATATGTTTTGAACGTTTTAAATGAAGTTAAATGAGTAAAAACTGATTGAAATTACCATTGCAATCAATAAAAGAAGAGTAGCTAATACCGAAGCGAGTAAGATAAAGAATAGTTGAATTATATTGACTCGTGTCTGAATAAACCAGCCGTTTAGTTGCAGTATAGATAAATAACCTAGATACCGACTGCATCGCGATCTGCCGGGCTGATTTGTGAATCTAAACTAGCCAGTGCACCACACAAACGCATACATAAAAATTCATTAAAATCAATCCAGCCGTTTAGGAGGAGTTCAGTGACAATACCGACTGCAGCGCCATCTGCTAGGCTGATTTGTGAATCCAAACCGTCCCAGGGCGCCACCCAAACGCATACCAAAAAATTCATTCAAATCGGTCCAGCCGTTTAGGAGGAGTCCAGTGACAATACTGACTGCAGCGCCATCTTCCGGGCTGATTTGTGAATCTTAACCATCCAGAGTGCCACACAAATGCATACAAAAAAATTCATTCAAATCGATCCAGCTGCTTAGGAGGAGTTCAGTGACAATACCGATCGCCTCTGCCGGGCTAATTTGTGAATTTAGATCATCCAGGGCGTTACCCAAACGCATACAAAAAAACTCATTGAAATCAGTACAGCCATTTAGGAGGAGTTTAGTGACAATACCAACTGCTCGCGCCTCTGCCGAGCTGATTTGTGAATCTGAACCATCGAGGGTGCCACCTAAACGCATACAAAAAAATTCATTCAAAATAGTTCAGCCGTTTAGGAGGAGTTCAGTGACAATACCGACTGCAGCGCCTCTGCCAGGCTGATTTGTGAATCTTAACCATCCAGGGCGCCACCCAAACACATACAAAGAAAACTCATTCAAATCGGTCCAGCCGTTTGGGAGGAGTTCAGTGACAATACCGACTGCAGCGCCTCTGCCGGGCTGATTTATGAATTTAAACCATTCGGGGCACCACCCAAACGCATACAAAAAAAACTCATTCAAATCGGTCCAGTCGTTTAGGAGGAGTTTAGTGACAATACCGACTGCAGCGCCTCTGCCGGGCTGACTTATGAATCTAAACCATCCGGGGCGCCACCCAAACGCACACAAAAAAATTCATTCAAATCGGTCCAGGCGTTTAGGAGGAGTTCAGTTCATACACACGTACAGTAGAATTATATTGTAACAACTCTGCGTTGGTTCTTTTCGATTATTGAGCAAATACGACAGTAAAAAGACGGATATTTAGTTAACAAAATCTCAAACTTTATTTATCAACAAATTACAGCAACTTCCGATTTTAATTACAATAAATTCTATGGTCTCCAATTTATGTACGATAAATTCCGCCGCTTTGCCACAATTTGAATCAATAATATTCGGAATCGTAAAATCTGTATTTACTATTCCACTAGGTTCAAATTCTTTCACTATTAGTACCCAGGCTCAAGTACCACCCGATTATTCCTTTACTTGCGAATATTTGAAAAACACTTTTGATTGCAAAATTAAAACTGACTATCTGATATTTTGTTCGCTTATTTATATCTAAAAATAAATAAGTAGAAACTTCTGCTAATCAGTTTTTGTTTGCCACTGTACTTTCTACAATATTCGAAATAGGCCACACCTCTTTTCATTCATTAATGTAAACATTAGCGAACTCATTCTATAACAAATTTGATTTGCATTAATTTATGCAAAATGTATTAGTTAACTCATTCTTTGCAATAGTTGAATGTGGAAAACATTTATGCAGAATGTATTGGTTATGTATGAGTAAATTAAATTAACCCGTTCTGAACGAAGTTCATTACAATATACATAAAGATAGAGAATTATGACATTATAAGTTTGTCAATGAAATAATGTCAAGTGTGTCAAAAAATG